>PISX010011312.1:0-52643 GCA_004024625.1 Mellivora capensis | reverse complement strand
AGTCTGTCTTTCATGAAGGAAACCTATTGAGGGAAGGCAAGTACTTAATCCTGCCATTAACTAGAAGAATATGTTATGTTTGGTAACTATTCAAAATGTATGTGTGTGATATTATCCTGTAATGTTGCATTAATGGAAACTAGTGATAGTCTAATTGGAAGATGCTTAAATCAAAAGCTATTTACTTTTTCAAATAATTCATGTCAGCTTCCCAATTCTGAAATTCCTTGATTTAGTTTTAATTTTAATAGGTAGTGATTTTTCAAGTTATAGCAGTTACTCTTGCTTTTAAGTCAGTCACTGAGACAATGCTTATAGAATACTTAAAAATAGGTTTAAGAAGCAAAATTGTAAATTAATTGTATATTATTTTTAGTTTTACCAAGAAAAGTTCTTAAAATTTACCAAAAAAAGTTCTTAAAAAAAATCTAACATCCCACAAGAAATCTAAAGCTCTAAAGCCATTCATTTTTGGAATAGATTAGAATCTAGATGATTAATGCTAAAGATCCTTCTTTTAGATCTATGTTAACTTTTATAATATATACATAAACATCTATCACATTTATACATATACATACACATACAGCCATATAAATAATATAGAACATTACATACATAATTTAGATTTTATAAGTATAAATTGAATTACATATTTAAATTATATGCATGTATATATTTATAAATATATATATAATTTATATGTAAATATAATTTAGGTTACATAACTATAGTCTTTAACATGGGTTTTTAAATCAAATTATTTAATTGCTTTGTTTAACCAAATTAAATAATTATTTCATCATTTGAATTACTTGATTACAAGCTATATTTTACACGAAATCTTGAAATTCATTAGTGCTTTATTGCTGAATGGAAATTCTTATAGTAGAATGCTTAAAATGTTTTTTTAATGTATTTTTTAAAATCTGATTTTAACCATGTCTGTCAAAGAGGCTTATAAGATTGTGACCAACTCAGAAATTTGTGAGGTGAGAAAATACGGGGGCCATAAAATACTTTGAAAGATATTATTATCATAAATTTTCATAACATACTATAAAATGCCCAACAGGTAGCCTTTAAATGAGAAATGACTTTGGAAATAATATTTGTGACACTATTTGAAAAGTCATGTTTTACATGTATCAAAGCTCTTTGTGCCCTTATGGTATACCTGTTTATCTCTTCTTTTATCCAATACCTGAGAAAAGAAGCCAACACTGGCCCACTTTGAGAGGGCACATTTTTTTCTGGTTGTCTTGGGTGATGGTCATGCCTTAGCTACTTTATGTAGGGACAAAACCACCCTGCCCTACCCAGACATTTTGGAGTACAGTGATTATGTCCTTCTTTATCCCTGGGCAAGACATGAAAGGTCAGTAATTGCAATTTAAAATTTATAATAAATGCCTAATCAAAAGTAATATTATGGCAATAATAATAAAACATTTTAGTTATAGATACAATAAAAGATATTTTTCCATTTCTGATAAAGACAATGACCAAGATAAAAAGATGGCATTGCAGCATTGCTTATTAATTCCATTATTCATCCATGTTGCAATTATGCCATGACAAGTGTATAGATTTTTCTCTCAAACATAAGAAAATGATTTTTCCTGTCCATTGTTGATGGCTTATTTTGACTATAAAATCATCATTTCACATACAGATGAAGACACTGGTAATTCTATTAATTTATTAATTTTTGACACATGAATTAAATCTCAGATTTTCATATTACTGCTAAGATAAAAAAAAAGTATAACAACATAGATCATATGACAGGCTCTGTCTGTCACCAATTTTGGCAGTAAACTGTGTTCATTATAACAACCATGAGGCAGTCCATCTTTTAGGAAGACCCAAAATGCAGTCAATTTATGGCATAACAACTCAACAGGGGCATATACCTTTTAGTAAACCATCACCAGTATTAGGAAGGAAATGAGAAAAACTCAACAAGTTCTTAAGTAGGATACATTAATATATTCTACCATTATATATAAGTATACTTATAAAGATTATATCCATTTTATATGCTTTTAAGAAAATCGTAGAAGTCAGGAGTAGATGATCTTGTCATTTCTGTCTGTTTTACTCATTTTTTTTCTTCTTTTTGTTTTAATTTACAAATGTTCTTGTGGTATTTGGGAAAAGTCAAAACCAATTGAAACCATGTTTTACAAGACTTAGTCTTAGACAAAAAGTTGATCTCTTTCAGAACTATGAAGAAATTTATTTATATCTCATCAGTGTCCTACAAGGGACAGTTATAAAAGCTGAATAAAATATAACAGAAGAAAAGAGAACAAAATAATACTTGAAGGTACCCAAGAGCTACCAAAGCAATCAGGATTTGAGGTACCAATGTCTCAGAAGGAAGGAAGTCACAGAGAGGTCAATACACCTGACATGCCCCCACAACAAACAACTATCTGGCCCCAAATGTCGATTGTACTGAGGTTGAGAACCCCTGAGGTAGAACCATGCTGGAGAATTTCCATATTATAAAGTCACAGTTAAGACAATGTAGTATTGCACAAGGCTTAAGTATTAAAAAACAAGGTGGTATTATACAAGAACAGAACAATAAACCAATCAAATAGAATAAAGAGAGTTTAGAAACTATCTTGTACGTATGTATTAGCCAACTGATTTCTGACAAGGATAATACTGCTGTGAGAAAAGATGGTCTTTTCAACACATATTTCTGGGACCAATTGGTTATCTATATGGAATGCATGAATCTTGACGCTACCTTACACCATATACAAGATTAATTCAAGGTAGATTGGGAGCTTCAAGGAAATAACATAGAAGAATAGCTATAAGAAATTGGGGTTGGAAAGCTTTTTTAAATAAGACTCAAATCACTGTTGTCAAAGGGAAAAGAGTGAAAAATTGGAGATCATTAAAATTAAGAAACTGTTTTCAGCAAAAAATACCATTGAGTGGAAAGCAAGTCACTGAATGGGAAAAGATCTTTTCAAGTTATCTATCTTATAAAAGACTCGTATCCAGAATATATAAAGAACGTCTACAAAATTTAGAAGATAGACAACTCCATTTAAGATACAGGCAAAAAATACTTGAACAGCACTTTATAAAAGAGCACAGCCAATAATGTACTTCATTAGTTATCAAGGATTCTAAAGTTAAATCAAGGGGCACCTGGGTGGCTCAGTCGGCTAAGCATCTGCCTTCAGCTTGGGTCCTGGTCTCAGGGCCCTGGGATCAACCCCCATGTCAGGCTTCCTACTCACTGCAGAGCCTGCTTCTCTCTCTCCAACCCACTCCTGTGCTCTCTATTGCTATCTCTGTCTCTGTCTCAAATAAGTGGATAAAAATCTTTAAAAATATAAAATAAAGTTAAATCAACAGTGAAATAGTTCCACACCAGAATGTCTAACAATGAAAAAAAAACCCAGATAATAGCAAGTATTCATGAAGATACAGAAGAACTGGAACTCACATATACTACTACTGTGTGGATATAATTTGTTCAACAGCTTTGGACAATGGTTGGCCTTTATCTTCTAAAGCTGGACATATGTGTATCATGTGACTCCATAGTTCTACTCCTAGGTTTATATTCAACAGAAAAGTATATAGACACATATCTTTCTATATGTGTCTTTCTATAGAAAGATTCTATGTATCTTTCTATAGAAAGATACGTACAAGCATTTTTTTGTTTCTTTTTAATTTTTTAGACTTCATTTTTAGAGCAGTTTTAGGTTCTCAGCAAAATTGAAAGGAAGATACAGAGATTTCTCATATTACCACCTGGTCCCGCATATGCATTGCCCCTCCTATTATCAACATCACTTGTCAGACTGGTACTTTTGTTAATACCGATGAGTCTACTCTAACATATCATAATCACCCAAAGTTCAACCTCAGTGTTCGATCTTGCTGTATATTCTTTGAGTTTGGGCAAAATGTGTAATTGTCTGTTCATCATTATGATATTATATAAAGTATTTTCACTGCCCTAAAAGTCCTCTGTGTTCCACATGTTCTCCCCTCTTCATGTTCACCTGATTTCTGCCAACCAGTGTTCCTTTTATTTTCTCCCATTGTTTAGCCTTTTCCAGAAAGTCATATAGTTGGAATCATGTAGTATGTACCCTTTCCATATTGGGTTCTTTTACTTAGTAATATGCATTAAAGTTTCCTCTATGTCTTTTCTTAGCCTGACAACTCTTTCCTTTTAGCATGGAATAATATTCCATTGTCTAGGTATCCACAGTTTATTTATCCATGCACTGAACACAGGACATCTTGGTAGCTTCTACATTTCAGCAATTATGAATAAGGCTACTATAAACATCCATGTATAGGTTGTTGTGTTGACATAAGTTTTAACTCTTTTGAGTAAGCATCAAAAAGCTTGATTAATAGATCATAAGATAAGAGTATGTTAAGTTTTATAAGAAACCATCAAACAGTGTTCCAGAGTGACTGTACCATTTTGCATTCTGACCAGCAATGGATGAGAGTTCCTGTTGGTCCACATCCTTATTAGCATTAGGTATTGTCACTCTTCTGGATTTTGGCCATTCTGATAGGTGTATGATTGTATTTCATTGTCTAAATTTGCATTTTCTTGATGACATATGATGTAGAGCTTCTTTTCATATGCTTATTTGCTATCTGCTTCTGTCTTCTTTTTTTGTTGTTTGAAGATTTTTAAGTAATCTCGATGCCCAGCATGGGTCTCGAATTTACAACCCCGCAATCAAGAGTCTCATGCTCTACTGACTGAGCCAGCCAGGTACCTCTGCTTATATCTTTTTTGGTGAGGTGTCTGTTAAGGTTTTTAGTCCATTTTTAAAATTAAGTTGTTTGTTTTCTTATTCTTGAGTTTTAAGAGTTTTTTGTTTATTTTAGGTAATGATCTTTTATTAGATGTGTCTTTTGCAAACATTTTGCAAATATGTCCTCCCAGTCTGTGACTTGTCTTTACTTCTCTTGACAATGTCTTTTGCAGAGCAGAAGTTTTTTAATTTTAATGAGGTGCAACTTATCAGTTGTTTCTTTCATGAATTGTGCCTTCGGTGTATCTCAAAAGGTACCACCAGGGGGAGCCAGGTGGTGGGTATTATGGAGGGCACGCATTGCATGGAGCACTGGGTATGGTGTAAAACTATGAATTCTGTTGTGCTGAAAAGAAATGAAATTAAAAAAAAAAAAAAAGGTACCACCATATCCAAAGTCATGTATGTTTTATCCTATGTTACCTTCTAAGAATGTTATAGTATGTTTTATGTTAAGGTCTATGATCCCTTTAAAGTTAAATTTTTCTGAAGTATGTAAGGTATGTGTCTAGATTTATTATTTTTTTTTTTTTGCATGTGAAGTTTGGTTGTTTGAGCACCATTTGTTGAGGAAACTATTTTTGTACGTTGTATTGCCTTTTTTGTTGTCCAAGATCAGGTGACTCTATTTACGAAGGACTATTTTGGGGCTCATTAATCTGATCCATTGATCTTACTTGTCTCTTCTTTCACCAGTACCACACTGTCTTGATAATTCTTGTTTTACAGAAAGACTTGAAGTCAAGTAACATCAGTCCTCAGTCCTCTGATAATGTTCTTCTCCTTTAATATTATGTTGGCTATTCTGGATCTTTTTCCTTTCCTCCTAAAGTTTAGAATTACTTTGTTGATGTCCATAAAATAACTTGCTAGGATTTTGATTGGGATTGCATCAGATCTATAGATCAAGTTGAGAAGAACTGACATCTTTACAATATTAAATTTTCCTATCCATGAACATGAAATATTTCTCCATTATTTAGTTCTATATATAATATTACAGCCAACTACTAAAGAATTAGGCAGCTCTCTTTATCTTTTATCTTTATCATCATACATTTCTGGTGATTCTACCTTGATAGCAAAGTAGAAAGAGCTGTGTGTTCCCCTCCAACTTTTTCTTTAAAGTAATGGTCCTATCAAATACTCTGCCAAAAAAAAAAAAAAAAAAAATCCTGATCAGACAATACTGGGAAGTCCTTCTCAGTTCATTAATGTATTGGACATTGTAATATTTATTAAGAACAATTATGGGTCTCAGAAGTCTTGGAATAATGAAATCAGTGTTCCTATATTAACTCAAATATGGAATCCCTTTTTCTCATAAAACCTAGGGATATCCTGTTGGGGAGGAGAATGCACCTTGAGAAACGGTAACTTAGAGGAATAAGTGAACATATGTTGCATAGATCATCTTCAAATATCATGAGCTGAATAGCATTCAGCCAAAACTGAATGCTGATGAGAGCCTTGAGTAAAGGTATTCATAGCTTACAAATGAGAAGAAAATAATGAACTTTACATATCATATATGTTGATGAGAATAAGGATAATACCTTATTTTGGAAATTGAGAAAATTGATCAAGTTCCTCTCCCAAAAAGAAAGCTTTGCCATCTCTGTATGAAAATGTTCCATAAAAGTACACACAAATAGGGTTATAATTTTATCTTGTCGGGACCCAGGGCAGACTGTCCCAAGATGAGCCACTTTGGCATAAAGATTATTTTGAGTTAAAAGCAATCAAAACCCAGCAGATGCAGGAAAAGCTCTAGGCCTCCCCCACAACTGCCTAAATTTATATTGGAAAAGAGAGCCTGTAACAGGAAGAGAGCTATTAATAGAGACTCCCCTTTACCTAAGGAACTTATCTGCATAATAGGGCAGCTTTATTTTTTCAGACATCTCCCTTCACCTTCTTGTTAAAACCTTCTTCCCGAAGACCTTCTTCCCTTACATATCCTCAGACTCTACCCCCTTCATTAGCTCGTATAAGCTTCATGTTTCCTCACTGTTTTTGAAATTTCAAGTCTGTGTGGATTTTCCATATGTATTCCTATTAAATTTTATTTTCTCCTATTAATCTCTTTCATGTCAGCTCACTTCTAAGTCCAGCTAGAAGGACCATAAGACAGAGGACGGTCTTCTTCCCTAACATCCCCAGAAGTCTGTTTGGATCTGTTCAAATGAGCAGTTATTAACCCTGAGTTCTGCACTTTCTTCATGTCAATCTAGAAATATAGCAGGTATTACTGGGTAACAGTAAATCTTGGCTGAACCTCAATCTAAATGTCCACTACTTCCCAATGTCTCTGATTGTTGAATAGGATATCGGGGTTCAGAAAACAATGGCCATGCCTTTTTGTTAAGAAAAAGAGTCAGCTGTATTTTAGTTTTGATTTGGGATGAAAACAAAATATTCAGTGTAAATACAGGATATATAAGTCTACTTAACCAGGTTTCTTTTATTTTTCATTGATATTCCTCTTAAAACAGTTTTTTTAGAATAACCTTTCTATTTTTGAATTATACTTCAACCTTGAATGATATCAGACAGAAAACAATGATATGCAGCAAAGACTTTTAAGATGAGCAATGAATGCACTGTAGGCATATTTCTCTCATTAAAACTTTAACCCACTGTTGGACTTTCCAGGTTTGTAAACCACTGACTAATACCGATTATTCATCAGGTTATTCTCACCGGCAGGCAGATAACAACTATGTAACATTTGATTACTTTGATGACCTTTTTCATTCTTTTCCCATTGAGAGGATGAATTACTATGAAGAAAATCTAATCTTTCCCGTAAAGGTCAAAAATGCTTCATTTTGACTATAATTTATTTTCAACAAGGTGAAGGAGCTGTCTTTCATCACTGACATCTTAACAAGTAACTCACAATTGTAAACTGTGCTTCTGAAGTCTTGGCTTAGTGTCCATAATTCCATTTAAATGTTAGAAAGTGGTTTCCAACTCAGATGTCTCTGTGGCCCTAATGGCTAATTATTTTAATATTTTGCTTAAAAATACATCTATATAAAACATTACTGATAACGTGCCTTGCTTTCTTCAAATAACATCATTTTCTTGTCTTTTTTCCCCTTTATTCTGCACCTTTGCCTGTTTTTTGCTCTTCCCACTTCATGTTTCAGTCTCCTGTGAGTCCTGGCTTTGAGGTAGGTACTAATTCTACCTGACAGTAGGAATATGCTTCCCCATCTTTTACAAACCAAAATAATGCTAATAGGTTGACATCAGACGTTTATTTGCATTGACTCTGTGAGAATAATCAAGTCAGAGTTTAGCTCAGAATCCAACCTGTTGAACTGCAGAAAGCCCATAGGTTTTTCTAGGAAATTGAAAACGCAGGTTGAGAATAGAACAGAATACAGTCAGCACGCACCACACCAATAGCATGTTAACTGAAATGCATGCATATTGGAATTGTATCCTGAAGATAGGTCCCACAGAACCATGCAGAGTGAGGCCACCATCCCAATGTGTGTGTATGCGCGCACACACACACACACACACACAAAGGTTTTAGCTGGCATGGTGAGTCATACAGCAAGAACTGCCTGAAGATGAATTTAACTTTTTTTAAGAAAGGCGCTTTTAATCCTTAATGTATTATCTGTTACATTCTATTTAATTATTTTTTAAAAGGATGGTACGCAAGTGGGTATATCAAGGTCTCAGTCCAAGAAGAAATTATATTTAGAAAATTCACAAATTTCCTTCCTTAAGGTTTTAATTAAGCCCCCACCCCTCCAAAACTGGCCTTTTATTTATCTTAAGCAATTGATAGCCTGGATATGGGGAAAGGCATTTAGATGTTAAAGCAGAGTATACAAGGGTGCTTTTATTATGATAACTTGCTTTGACCAATTGACATGTTAATATTTAGTTTTCCTTATTTCCATACTTCTGGCAAATTGAGAATTGACATATTATTTTTCTTCAAGAGACTACAAATTTCAAATACCATTATTAGTGTCCATTCTTAGATGGTCTTGTTAAAGTAACTCTAACAAAGGAAGCTAATGAAAACACAACTAGAACGTGTTCTAGGTTAAATAGAATTGAGAAGTCAAGATATCTTGATTCATAGGATATAAAGTGAAGAAATCTACTTCAATAATAGTAAATTTCTGTGTTTGGAAAAATCATCCTAGTTCAAAACACGCCCTACTTAGAAAAGTCCAAGGTGAAAGCTAGGTAATTTTTTTTATATTCTTGCAAATTTAAATTGTGTAATTTACAATGCCTTCCAGACATAATTTGAAATGGGAATTAGTATCTTTCCCTTCAGACTGTCCTTTGGGAATGAAGCTAAAGAAGAATGAGAAGCATTTTTTCACCTCTTTCTCCTACATTGCAATCAGGAAAGATTATTTAAGGGACTGAGGGAGATAGTCTACTTTTATGTGAAATTTATACAACCTAAAGGCCACTAGGCTTTCACAGGATGGCTCCTGATGCAAGTAAGATGCATTTTCAGCACAAACTGTTCTTGAACTTGCTTATATCCAGTTTGTTGAAAAGATAGCTGACTTTTGTCTTTATACTTGTCTTGGAAGAAAATGATGCATAAAATTTGACCAATATATTCGTGACAGTAGTGTAAGTTGCAGAATTCTTATAAAAACCTGGTCACGGGACGCCTGGGTGACTCAGTTGGTTAAGCAGCTGCCTTCGGCTCAGGTCATGATCCCGGCCTCCTGGGATGGAGTCCCACATCTGGCTCCTTGCTCGGCAGGAGCCGAGCCTCTGCCTCTGCCTGCCACTCTGTCTGCCTGTGCTCGCTCTCTCGCGCTCTCTCTCTCTCTCTGACAAATAAATAAATAAAATCTTTAAAACAAACAAACAAACAAAAAACCTGGTCATGGTTCCACGTTTGTGTCCTGGTCAATTAACACTTTTAGATTATAACACTGGAGTGCGGAAACATACAAAATTACATAAATTCTCTGCCTTTGCATAAATGGCCAATGTACAAACAAATAGATACAGTGTATATGTCTTTGTAAAAGCTTCCTGGTGTTATAGTACAGTGATACATATTAATTTTCTTAATCTCTCCTATTGATGAGTTTGTTTTCATTTATTTTATTTTAAACATAGCTGAAATAAGCATACTTATGTTTTTGTTGTTCATTTTTAAAAGTGTTAGTAGGTTTTCCGGTCAACATTTGTTGAATGTATTTAGTAAGTTATCTTCTTAGAAGCCAAATGGACTGAAGAATATATACAATTTTTTGCCAAAGGGGTTTTCAAAAAGTTGTAAAAGTTTAAATTTATAACCTTGAGAAATACAGTGTATGAAAGTTTCTACTGCCTTACATTCTTCCTGACAATATATTTTATCAGTATTTTAAAAGGTTTTGGTTTGTTTTGTTTTATTTACAAATTTGATAGGTGAAAAATTTCTGTGCTTAAATTTTATTTCCTTACTGGAGGAAAAACAGCTTTTCATAATTTATTGGCCATTTGTATTTCACCTTTGGTGAATTGCCTGTCTTTTTTCTGTTGAGCTGCTTATTGGTTGCTGAGAATCTTTATATATGATTAATCCTCTGTTCATCTGTGGTGGAAGCATATTTTCAGTTTCCTGTGTGCTTTTGCTGTCTTTTCCCACATCGCTTTTGACAGAGGAAAGACGTATTTTTACTCATTTTCTTATTATAAATAGATTGTTGAAATTTAATCAATATAGCCAGATTAAACATAATACTCTTGCAAATGACTGAGGAGAATGTTTTTTCCCTGAAGTAAAGGAGCTGAAGTCAAAGTAGAAAATGAAGCAGAATTTAAGACAGTGCTGAACTTTGCAGTCACAGGATATAAGTGATGATACATTTTTTTAAAAAATAAATTAGGTCTTATGGAATTTTCAAAATTTAAGAACTTTACTAAAGTTTTCAAATTATTTTTAAATATCTTTCAGGAATCATTTGCTATTATTGCTTTGAGGTTAAGGGGCTCTACAGAGAATCTATTTTTGGTAAAATTAAATGTTTCTAGTCTAGTCCTTTTGGTAATTCCTAATTTTCAAACCACCTTACAGAAATTATTAGGAAATAAATTGCTAATTCCAAAAGTTTTCCCTGTGTTTGACTGTTTTATATCCTCACCTTTTGCATCCTTTAGTTTTTATGAAAGTTAGATGATATTCAGTTTAACTTGTTATTAAGGGTGCATATTTTCTAAATAATAATTTGTCACAAACTGCTATTACTTTTATAACGTTTACTGACTCACATTTAATTACATAAGCATTGTATTAAAAGGAACTCATGCCTGAATACGTTCCTAGAAAAATCTCCCCCACAAATGATTCATTCAGTTACTGTTTTTGCTTGTAAAAAAAAAAAAAAGGCAAGAAAATACCAGTATTGAATTATCTATCAGTTACTGGATATCCTGATACACTTTATCATAATCCAGGTAGATTCTTTTCAAATGAGCAAATAATGGGGGGGGGGGGTGTTTCTAATCCTGAATGAAACTATGATGATATTTCTGACCAAATAAATATTTTCCAGGATATTTTCCAAAGTAGCAAAGTCTATCTAGAAATAGAGACTTGAATTGTTATTACTCTTGTGTTCTGGGGTTCCTGGAATCCTCATGATTCATCTGAATTAAAAAGTCATTTTTCCATTGAAATATACACCATAACGTCCATGCAGTACATTTGCCAGATATTGCAAGATTTCTTTTGATGACTATGTAAATTATTCTCCAGATTCAGACCTGGGTAGTGTATATGTTCAGTGAGGAAAGACATCCAAGAATTCTTGAACCAGCATGTCTCAGTCCTCTGAGAGTTAGGAGAGTATGTACAGTGGTGGGTTTGTCAGGAAGGAGCCCTTCAGTAAAATTAAGAGTGTGTGGTCTATTTGATATGTTACTAATCAGCTTTGCCTGATTTCATTCACCGTGTCTGCCTTATTATTAATTACATGCTCTGTAATATTAAGTACATGTACATTATTAATTCATGCTCTGAACAAAAACTTCCAGATGTGTAACTCTAAATGTAAACACTTAGGAGTGTTCTTCATGAACTACCCCCCCACCCACCCCCCACCGGGAGACGGGCATTTACCACTTGCCCACACTTACAAGCATATAGGTCTTAGGAACTAATGGATCTTTAGAGCAGGCTCTGACGGGCCTGTGTTCCCCCTCAGAAAAGGGACCATGGCTTTCCTAACTCTTCCCACAGCCAAGCCTTAAGACACAAAACACTGGTCTCTACCTTGCCCTGCAAAACAGCCTCCACCCCTTCTTATCAATAAGAGACATTTGTTTAGTCTATTGTCATGCCAGACCTGGCCCAATTTCAGTCCCTTCTCATTTAATTCCTGAACAGTCACAACTACAGAGGTCCTAGTAGGTTCTCAGCTAACTACTTTGGAGAAAGAAAGAAAGGAAGGAAGGGAGGAAGGGAGGGAGGGAGGGAGGGAGGGAGGAAGGGAAGAAAGGAAAGGAAGGAAGGAAGGAAAGAAAAGAGAGAAGGAAGGAAGGAAAGAAAAGAAAGATTACTCAATGTTAACTTTGAGAGCTTGTGTCTTCATGAATGTTTCTACTCAAAAAAAAGAAGTAAAGTTTTGTCTAAGAGAAATAATAATGAAGTGTGAGGAAAGTGGAAGATTAGAATTGGTGTTATGAATTAGACTTCCAGAAACTTGAGAAATAATTCAGATTCTAACGTATTTATCTGTGTTCTCAGAAATATTTAGATATGTGATTTTACTTCAATCATTAGACATGGTTTTCTACTATTTGGTTCTATTTGATCAGATGAATTCCTCTCTTCCTTCTCAAGAAGAGTGAAAATGTTGCCATTTTGATAATAAATACGGTGAAATGCAAGATGAAACAATGTCCAGAAGTTAGGAACAAATATACTCTTTCTCCAAATAGCCCAGTGTTTTGGGTGCTAACTATTTTTCTGTAGCTGGGCATTGAAAATACTACTGAGTGGTATAATTGTATTGAGGTTATACTTTCTTATATTTTTTTAAACTCAAAATTGATGAGGAAAAAGTCTCATCTTCTCTCTTTTTTAAATGAGTTATATTAAAATCTAGCTTTTGGTTCTACCGTGTTTCAGAAGCACAAGTGTGCATACACACACACACACACACACAGCTGTGTGTTCACCATTTACTGTTATAGGTTAAGAGTCTATAAAACACTATAAAATTATCCTTATTAGCCCTTAAGTTACACTTATTTTTGAAGGGAGAGGCTAACATTTGTAGCTTTGAACTGTGTTTATGGCATGCTTTTCCAGCTTTTCCTTGGTGTCTCTAAGGCAGTAGTGACAGCCTCTTTCCAGATCATTTCATTCAGCTTTCCTGTGAGTTCATAAACCCAGACCAGGCCTCTGTCAACTTAGGCAGGATCAGATACTATGGGAATGGATGTTCCTGACATCACTATTCTTGATTTTTCCACATAGTCTATTTACCTTCTACTTTACTTTCTATGTGTAGACCAACTCTGACATTTGAAGCCCCAGAGAAAAACTGTTGACATGCAAAATTATTTTCTTCCTCAGTGAAAGTGCTCCTTTTTTGTTGTGTAAATTTAGAGTGCCTGGCATTAAGGTCACATTGCCTTCAAGTAAAAAGAGAGGTTATCATCACTTATGTTTCCCCCTTCTTCCAAGAGCCCAGGATTTGTAGGATGTTGGTGACTGACATTTTGAAAGAACAGTGCATGTAATTTGCAACAATTCTTGAACAGTTCTGGTGCTTTCCCTGCAAAGGATGGATTGCTTAAGCAGATAGTAAGGTTCCTTTACCCTTCATTTCTGTTTACCCAAAATAGAGTGATGCAATAAAAAAGTTAATGTAACTTTCACGATTATTTTAGCACTCAGAAAATCCAGACCACCTTGTATTTTTTTTTAAAGGTTTTATTTATTTATTTGACAGACAGAGAACACAAGTAGGCAGAGAGGCAGGCAGAGAGAGAGGGGGGAAGCAGGCTCCCCACTGAGCAGAGAGCCCGATGCGGGGCTCGATCCTAGGACCCTGGGATCATGACCGGAGCCCGAAGGCAGAGGCTTTAACCTACTGAGCCACTCAGGCACCCCGACCACTTTGTATTTTTAATACAAGATTATACATATATATGTTATTACCATGAAAGCTTTCACAAATTGCAACCAACATTATAATGCATTCTCCATGTAAAATACGGCTTCGGTCACCACTAAGCAAGGGCACACTTTTTTTTTCTGCCATATAGCAACTCTTTTCACTGGTATGAAAAGGTGTTGATTAGCTTTTATTTATGCTATATATATTTAGGGTATCCAACTGAGTGAGGAGGCCAACTCATTTATCTGGCATGCTTGGCAGGCAGTTCAAGGGATGTAGAATCAGAACTGTAGCAGAACAGGGGCACCTGGGTGGCTCAGTGGGTTAAGCCGCTGCCTTCAGCTCAGGTCATGATCCCAGGGTCCTGGGTTCGAGTCCCGCATTGGGCTCTCTGCTCAGCAGGGAGCCTGCTTCCCTCTCTCTCTCTCTCTGCCTGCCTCTCTGTCTACTGTGATCTCTCTCTCTGTCAAATAAATAAATAAATTTAAAAAAAAAAAAAAAACTGTAGCAGAACAGTACTGAACAATCAAGTCACCAAATACCCTAACCTCCCTATACTCAGTGAAGTACAGGGCATGGAAACATGGTTGTTCCTATATTAATTCCATTTCCCAGCGGTCTTCAGATGTGTATCGTTTACCCAACAACTGGTCTGTGCAGGAAAATCCCTCACTCCTTGTGTCAGACGTAGTGTGTTCATGTAAGTGGTGTTGAGAGAAGTTGATCGTTTCTTTTTGCTTCAGAAAGTGGTCGGCCTCAGGGGTCCCTGGGTAGGCTCAGTTGGTTTAGCCTCTGCCTTCGGCTCAGGTCATGATCTCGTGATCCTGGGATCGAGCCCCCATCGGGCTCCCTGTTCAGCGGGGATCCTGCTTCCCCCTCTCTCTCTGCCTGTCTCTCTGCCTACTGTGATCTCTCTCTCTCTGTCAAATAAATAAATAAAATCTTAAAAAAAGAAAGAAAGAAAGAAAGTGGTCAGCTTCAGATTGTGCCTTCACGGTGATGTTTTACTGGCAGCAACTAGGGGTAGGGTTAGATAATCATCTCAAAGAGAGATTAAAGAGGTATCAGAGTATGTAAAAGAAGTCTCCAAGTTGTCTCAACATAGTCATTCATGGCAGGAGTCACGTCAGGGTCGACACCAAATGCTTATTCTTCAGGAAGCCTCTTTTCATTCTTCCTTTTTTTTTTAAGACTTTTTATTTATTTATTTGACAGACAGAGATCACAAGTAGGCAGAAAGGCAGGGAGAGAGAGAGGAGGAAGCAGGCTCCCTGCTGAGCAGAGAGCCCGATGCAGGGCTTGATCCCAGGACTCTGGGATCATGACCTGAGCCGAAGGCAGAGGCTTTAACCCACTGAGCCACCCAGGCACCCTGGGAAGGCTCTTTTATGAATGACCGCCTTTGCCTCCACCATGGGGGTGGTTTCTCTTTTCTTCGAACCTTCGTATATATGGGCACTTAATCTATGTGAGACGGTATTTCAGAAGTTGATGATACAGTGATGAACAAAACCATCAAGATGCTCTCCTCATGGCTCTTATATTATATTGAAAGGAAACAGTAAAAATCCAGTATCCAAGTGGGTGAATAAGACAGTTGTAGGCTGCAGTAATAGCTCTGAAGGAGACAGGATGGCGTGCCAGAGAGTAATAGAGTGTGAATGTGGAGTGAACAGTAAGCTGGGTGGTCTGGAGGTCTCTTGGAGAAAGTGACATATGAGCTGAAATCTGAAGAATAAAGCAGAACCCGGTATGCAGAAAGAAGGGAAGAGCACAAATTGTAATTGTTGATAGTAAGTTATCTTGTATCCAGAATTCTACTGGATTTAAGGTTGTTGGGCACAGAGACTTATTTACTGGTCTTTCTCTATCCTGCAGCATCTGAATTCGGCTTTCAGTTAAGATTTGCCCCAGGACACCTGGGTGGCTCAGTGGGTTAAGCTGCTGCCTTCAGCTCAGGTCATGATTTCAGGGTCCTAGGATCAAGTCCCGCATCGGGCTTTCTGCTCAGCAGGGAGCCTGCTTCCCTCTCTCACTCTCTCTCTGCCTGCCTCTCTGCCTACTTGTGATATCTCTCTGTGAAATAAATAAATAAAATCTTAAAAAAAAAAAAGATTTGCCCCAGGAAATACTTGTTCAATTAAATAGATCAATCATGTTGGCAGGAGAAGAGAACTATCATAAGGCGCTATTCCGCACAGTTCTTTGAATGATAGTCCAAAATGCTAGATCTTAAAACTTTTGAAATAAAGGATTAATGTTTGGTTGGATGTTTTCGCACAGTTGTGCTCATATCTTTTAAGTATAACAGCACCTAGGTAGGAAAGTAGGCAGACAACTGAGTGATGCTCATATAACAGAAGCTGTTTATTCATCTAGTCATTGTGTTCTAGAAGACATGCATGACTCAAATGCTCTCCTTTGAGCACAGACAAGCTGGTTGAAAGCCTCTTCTGTAGGTCAAGGTTAAGAAATTCACAATATTTTCACACTGCATTTTGGCGTGTGTAGAACATGTTATTACTTAATTATTCTCACTCCTCCCCCCTCCCAAGAATTCTTCCATCATGACTTAAGTGAAGGGAAGAAAATACTTTCTGCTTTCACATTGGCATAAAACTAGGGGATGTGAGAACTGGGAGGGACTAAATAAGAGGAATCACTGTTATTCCCTGGCATGGGACCACCTGAATTCAGAGTTCAGCTACCAACAGACTGTGTGATCTGGGCCAGATGATGTGACCTCCCTGAGATTCAGTTTTCTTATTTGTAAAATGGGGTCATAACGCTAGTGGGCATGAAGTTTAAATAAATTAGTGAATGTGAAGTGCTATGAAAAGAGCTTGGCACATACAAAGTTTAAAGAAAGTGTTTTATGTCATTATCTAGTTCACAGATCTGGGAATCTCCATGGATCAGGTTTATTCCTCAAGTGAATTGACAGGCACAATGAAATTTTTTCCAGGGTTGCCAACATTTAGAAATAGAGTTATTTCATAAAACAACTAGATTTTCTGCTTGTTTTGAAAAACTGAGAGGCCTGACAACACTAGGCCACATACTCACATGGCAGCTATCAGCAGTGTATGAACAGTGGCCATTCCTTTTATTCTGAACCTTCCTCCGATTTTCCAGAGTCTCCACTATTCCCTATTGCATCCCTGATACTGATACTGATAAAATTCTCTATTGCAACCTGCAAGTGTTTGAACTTACTGTCCCTCTCTTTCTAGAGCAGAAGAGTTCTGATAGATTTTGTATTTGTGTTGGATATGCAAGTAGGAGTGAGGAACAGGCAGATAAGTACAGAGAGCAGTTGCAATGAAAAACATTCCTTAGCCAATTATATTCTCTTAAAATTGAAATCCTGTAAAGCAAATACATCAAAGTTACAACCCATGTAATACTACATTTTAAAAGAGGCCTGGGGTGCCTGGGTGGCTCAGTCAGTTAATCATCTGTCTCTGGCTTAGGTTATAATCTAAGGGTCCTACAGTCGAGCCCCACATTGGGCTCCCTGCTCAGTGGGGAGCCTGCTTCTCCCTCTACCCCCCCGCCTGTCCCCCGTTCTCTCTCTCTCTCAAATTAAAAAATATATATTTTTTTTAAAAAGAGGCTTATATGATAGTGTGTATTTGAATTTTTCTATTGAAATGTCACATCTATTATTTCCATGCAGTTACTTCTTGAAAACATTATTTCCATTCAGTTCAAGCAGTGCTTTTTGTTTATCATGTACTGGGTACTTCTTCCATTAACAGAGGACAAATATGATTAAGACAGTGTCCTTCTCCTAGACTCTATTAGGATCTATTGCCTAATGATTGAGACAAGTCCAAAAAGGATGTCAACATGTATGCTAAAGCATCCTCTACTTTTCTGTTCTCTTTAAGTCAAGGGGTGTTTATGTCACCCCAAATCTATTCCCAATATGAGGCTGTGAAGTGAATTTTAGTTAATATAAATATATTAACACTGCAGAAATTTTCATTTGAACCAGGCATTTTGTAAAGGGATGTTTATCTTCCAAAATCTTATGTCTAATTTTTACATCATTGGCAACCAGCAAACGATAAGGAAAGGCAACTCTTCCCCCTCTGTTTTCAAGCTTTACTAATGCAGAGAATTCATTTTGAACTGTGAAGTGGAATATACCTTGTTGGGAAATGGTTTCAGAGTCCTGTTAAATGTTAAAGACGTGCTGGCAGTTGGAGTTGCCATAATGTAATCTAAGCAATCATTTCCTGGGAAGGTTCCAAACTTGCTGAGTCATTAATTTAGCATACCAGGTTAAAAAACAAGTTCAGTCTGTAGAGAAGCAGTGTATATTATCTATGTGAGTAGGTGTTCAGTGCATGTAGTTTTAACTTTGGCTGTAATTGCAAATGAACACTGTTAGCATAAGAATACTACAGACACTTTACAACACTCTAGACTTAAAAATTAATCTCTGCAATCTTTATTTCATCTCTAATCCTGTTTTTAAAAATCAGCTTTCGGGGTGCTTGGGTGGCTCAGTAGGTTGAAGCCTCTGCCTTCGGCTCAGGTCATGGTCTCAGGGTCCTGGGATTGAGCCCCGCATCAGGCTCTCTGCTCGGCGGGGAACCTGCTTCCTCCTCTCTCTCTGCCTGCCTCTCTGCCTACTTGTAATCTCTGTCTATCAAATAAATAAAATCTTTAAAAAATAAAAAATAATAAAATAAAAATCAGCTTTCATAATTTTTCTGTTTTCACATTCTCTGCGGTCTGTGATGTGATACATCTTACACTGAGAACAGAGAAGAAATCTTAACACTTTGCATCAGGTATAGTTTGCCACATCACATCGTTTATACACAGGCATCCCAATACCCTACTTCACAGTTGTGTCAAATCTCCCAAAAGTTGCACACCTGTAACTTGATCTAAACTCCTCTTCACAGGACGAGAACAATTCATAATACCACTGGCTAATGTAGAAATGTACAAATTTTTAGAAGTACATTCTCCTGCATGTGCTTGCCATAATTATAGAGAAGGGAATTTGAGATCTGCTCTGTGAGTTTTGAGCCAGTTTTTGCTCGGGACATAATAATGAAGCAGAATGAAACACAGTGTAGCTGTTCCCTTTCCAGAGCGTTTCCCCTCTCCTCCCTATTCCCATAAAAAATAGTCATTCTGCAGGTTGCTCAGGTTCACCAAATCCATGGTGGCAAGCTGGAACAGCAAGTAACAGTGGAAGATAATTTAAGCAGCATTTAGTTACCCAGTAAAATCTCCACTAGTGTTGATGAGTAAAGAATTTTCCCTTTATCAGAATTAACTTTATAGAAAGATCTTACGGGGCAGATCTGGGTGGCTCTGTCGTTAAGCCTCTGACTCTTGATCTCAGTTTCACGAGTTCAAGCCCTGTGTTTGGCCCCATCTGGGTATGGAGCCTACTTTAAAAAAAAGAGAAAAAGGGAAGATCTTAAAGGACTGTGCACATGATAATTATACAAATAAATTAAAAAAATAAAATGAAGTAAGTTAAGGAAGAAATAAGACAAGACTATTTCTCTTTGTTTTGTATGACAATGTGTCAGCAGGCACAAAAGCCCGGTTCTTTGACTCACCGCTAAGTCTAATTTCATGTGGAAGTTATTTTAAAGACTAAGCTAGTTGGATTTAGATCAGTGAGATTTTGTTAAGGATCTGTTTTTTTTAACATTACCAATTTCTAAATTTTGCCTACTCTGTAACTTGATGCAACAAAGAAAACTGTAATTATGGCTTTCTGGTGCACATACCTTCAAATAAAACTTCACACAATTGAAATTACTTTTTTTGGCTTAAAGTGGTAACTGAATATAAATTATTAAGGAAAAATGTATCACTGATTCTGAAAATCCTTAGGAATATTTGGTTTGTGTTCACATCATTAGAAGTGGTTTTAAAGGGATAATTGGCAGGATTACAGAAAAGTTGGTTCTTTTACGTAAACAATGCTGAATGTGTATTACAGGGAAATGCCTTATTTCTTAGACTTTTGTTTGTTTTACAATCTGTTGTATATCAGTGAAGGCCTTGTTTTGCATTTTGATTGAAGAATGGATAAATTAAATATAAGCACTTACAGAGTTATCAAATAATGACCCAGTCTTCTTTTTTTCATCTTAGCTTCTGAGATTTGCATCCTCATAAGGAAAAGCACATTCCCGTGTGTGTGTGTGTGTGTGTGTGTGTGTGTGTACTCTAGAAACATAGACTATAATTCTGCAAACAAAATTTCCAAAGCCTTTCCCATTCTTTCTTTCCCAGAGTGTGTGTTATCTAGTAAAATTAGACAACACAAGCTCTTTCCAGCAGTAAATCAGTTCCCACGTAAGTCACCATGCATGCAACCCAACTCAAGATTTTAAAGCTTTACTTTTTAATTTAGAAAATAGGCCACACTGAAATTAAGTAATGTATTTGGAACTATAAGAAAGGTAATGATATGTATTTCTGGTTGTGATGCTAGCTGATTTTAATTTTAAAATGTCATGAATGCCAGGAGGGCATTCTTTTTGAATGCTATTAAAACCCTAAATTGCTATTAAATTTTAAGTGCTGTTGAAGTCTTAATTTCTGACACTATAAATTACAGAATTTTTGAGTTGTTATTCTGTGCCAAGCACACATGCAACTGTGTGAATCTCACCATTGCCTGAATGTGTGTATAATATAGTCTCTGGGCTACAGTGACAGCTAACTTCTCTTCTATAAACTCACATAACATTTTAAAATTCCGGATGCAATCCTGCCTTGAAGGTGGTAAAGGAAATGACTTGTAGTTTAAGGCAGTGTTTATGTGAATGTTACCATGTTGGCTAAGAAGAAGACATTTCAATTTATCAGATTGCCTCTTGCTTTTCTAAGTGACTTTGCTCCACAGTAAATAGTCCTTTGTGAAGCTGGTTATGTTACCATAGCCTAGAATTAGGTGTCTTAAATTAAAGAAAATAGTTGAAGAGTGATTTGGTCAGATTTTCATAGGATTTTCCAAATCTGAGAACATTTTAAAATGTGACATCAGATCAACTTTTATTCTGAGTGTTGAAACTTTCCAACTCTGGAAAAATATCAATTTTAGTTTTAGTCTATACTTAAAACTGGCCCGTTAACTACAGTTACTAAAGAAGGACACATAAAACTGAGATCTAACCCTGTGGATTTAATTATTTTTCAATTCCATTGAAGATATTTATTAGGTATATTCGTGTTCATGATTCTGGTCTGGCAAACCTTTAGCCTATCATTATAAGCTCCTTAAACTTCTCTGTAAGAGTTGAACCTTTCCAGAGTAATTATCCTTTATGGTTTTCTTTTATTGGATTGTAATTATAAATTTATCCCTACGTAGAACTTCATTTCAAATTTCTTTTTATTGCAGCTAGTAAATCTGCAAATCAAAATACCCCCATTTGGTAACAAATGGTGCTACCTTTTGGTGCTGATAGGCATTGAAATGGGTGGAAATTTTACATAAATATGATTTTTTCCTCATCTTGTCAGTAACCATTCCAAATCAGAAGCTGAGTAAGGTAATAATATAAGGGCTCTGGAGGCAAACAAATGTAGGTTCATATTCTGGCATTTAACTCAAAAGAATATATTTAAATTTTATGGGTTTAGATACCTTGACTTTAGATATAAAGCCTATCTTGTAAGGTGCCTCACACAATGATAGCTGAGGGTAGGAGCTTAATAAATGAGATCTGTAAATCTTTTAACTATTAAAAACTAACTAAATTTCTCTTTTACTCAGATAATTCTTAAGTACATTTCCATGATATCAAGAGCTACATGAAATTGCCCAAAAACATAGAAACACAGTTAATTTTAATTCATTTAAGTAAAACAAACAAATAAACAAAAAACCTATGTACTGGGCTTATTAAATAATTTTTTTAAAGATTTTATTCATTTATTTGACAGACAGAAATCACAAGTACACAGAGAGGCAGGCAGAGAGAGAGGAGGAAGCAGGCTCCCTGCCGAGCAGAGAGCCCGATGCGGGGCTTGATCCCAGGACCCTGAGATCATGACCTGAGCTGAAGGCAGAGGCTTTAAACCCACTGAGCCACCCAAGCGCCCCCTGATTAAATAATTTTAAAACGAGACACAAGAGTGCATAGATGTGTAATTATAACCAAACACCCATATTTGTGTGTCTTGTATAGTCCACTATTTGCTTTGTTTTTAATTATAAAAATGATAGTATAATTTTTACCCTTAACTCTTTTGTTGAGGAATAATACCAAGCCACATTTATTTTTTCTTTGAGGAACTTCAGAGGAACTGCAAGCACTTTTCTAATGATGTCATATACAGACTTCCTTGCCTTTTTTTTATCATGTGCATGTCATACCTCAGAAAACATCAATAAAATAACATGTGCAGTGGGGTGAAGGACCATTGTTTGTTTGTTTTCAACTTTATACTTCTATATTACAACTAGTTGTTACTTTTTAAAAGCCCCAAATTTGAAAGTCCTGGAAATCAGGTTCAAATATTCTGATCTCTAATTCTCTTCTTTTTAGACTATAAAAATAAGCTAAGTCAGATGAGAAATAGAAGGGGTATTATATTAAATAACAGAAACACGGTTTTAATTTATTTCTCTCATTTCCTTATGGACCCCACCACTAAGCAGTAAAATAAAACAATTTTAAAAAATTATATATATATATCTGTATGTTTATATGTATATATAAATCAAGTCACCTCTTACATCTTATTATCCTTTATTGTATTGCAAACATAGCAAAAGTCACCATCTGAGTCCTTTATTGGTCGAGAGAAGAGGTCAAACTCTCAGTCATACATTGGACGACCGATCCAGCTCGACAAGATTTTGATGTCTAAGGTGAAAGTGCCGCACACGTTCGTCATCCACTCATACACCCGGCCCACCGTGTGCCAGTACTGTAAGAAGCTGCTCAGGGGCCTCTTTCGGCAGGGCCTCCAGTGCAAAGGTAAGGAGGATTTTGCCCCACCAGACATCTGTCACCAGCCACACGATCTAGAAAGTAGTCCTCATCCGTTTGAAATCACTGTTCTTTTACTTAGTCTACAACTTCTCCTTCTGACAAGTGCTTGGTTTTTGTTTCCTTTTACATCATTACAATCAGATTGCAGATTCAACTGTCACAAACGTTGTGCCTCCAAAGTGCCCAACAATTGCCTTGGTGAAGTGACCATTAATGGAGGTAAGTGAAAGATCAACCGTCACATCTGTGCTTCTCCCCTGTTCAAGAGCATGTCCATAATAACTTGGCGGGATTTTTTTTCCTGTTGAAATCTGTGTGACCCAGCCCAAAGTAAATTATGGGCTCAGTGTGTTCCTATTTTACAATAGAAAAGGGCTCGTCATTGAGTTTTGATGGAAACCAAAGAGCTTTGCTTGATTTTTATGCAGTGCACAGCCAGTACTAAAGACTTGGATGTCCGGGATTTCTTCCTCAGCTTTCTTCTTATTACTCCTTTCCTAGTTTGTTCAGAAGTGTAGAAAATGTTGGAATGCCTGCAAGTTATAGCTCTCGGTCTCTTTTTCTCCATCCTTCTCATTCCAAGCACTGGGATAAAGATTAATTTTTCTTTCCTGTCAAGGGAGGGAAGAATCAGAGACTGACCCATCAAGAAATAATCACCCACTTCCTTCTCCTACCCAGTTAATTCCATTATATGTATGCTTATTAATTTGAATCTTTAATAATAATAAAAAGAACTTTAATTCAGTCAATTAAAAATATATATTGTTTTTTATACTTGGGAATATTCTTTTGGGAAAACTCTTAACTGTAAAATTAATACGGAAGGACTCCTAAGAAAAATACGATGTCCTAAAGGAACAACTGATGTTTTCCTCCCAAGTAGTATTCCTAATAGAGTCTTTAGCAAAATATTTGACTTACTACCCCAGCCTAACTTTTTCTATAGATGGTAGACTGCATTATATCTTCAGTTTAATACCAGTTTTGTGATTCCTCTGAGGGGAAAAAAAAATGGTGGACAGAAGGCCAGAGAAACAAATATTTTTATTGCTAAAACTCTGAAGAATAAAGGGTTATCTTTACTCTAGAACTTTCTTCTCTAGAAGAAATATGTACCTAGAAGAAGAGGGGAAATCTCTCAAGGAAAGCATTTCTATACCAGTTCCTGCCTTGGAGATTCATGGGTTAGCTGCCAAAATGGAAAGCTTGGCAGTTTTCCCACTTTCCGTGGCATGTAGAATTGACTTTGTTCAGGCCCAGGAAATGTCAATATGTTCTTGATAACTGGAACTAAGGGGAAAGATTGCAGTTTTTTATATTGTTGATTACTTTGAAATTGCATTTTCCCATACAGTTAGAAAAATCTGGTAAAAATGTGAATTTCTCAGACTTAGCAGGCTGAGGCCCCTGATCCATTTTCCAGTTTTAAAATAAGGATTCTGCATTAGTAAGTACAGTCAACATTTGAACAACTTGGGGCTTGGGACAGCTACCCAGTGCCTCCCCTCCAGGCAGCTGAAAATCTGACTGTTAACTTTTGGCTCCCCAAAAACTTGACTGTTAACAGACGACTATTGACCAAAAGCCTATTAGTAACATAGATGATTAACACACATTTTGTATTTATATGTATTCTATAATATATTCTGACAATAAAGTAAGCTAGAGAAAAGAGTTATTTAAATCATAAGTAAGAAAATATACACTTACAATACTGTATTGATTGAAAAAAATATTTGTATAAGTGGACCCACATGGTTCAAATCCATGTTGTTCAAGGGCCAACAGCAATTATAATTTATTGCATTACCACCAAATGCTTGATGACAGGATTCAATATTACTTAAAATATCAAATATCTTAAGTATTTAAAAACTGCTGCTTATGTAACCAATTTGATATATTGGAATCCATGACTTAAAAAGTTACTGGAATAGCAAGAATCAATGACCCCGACTTTTCTTGCATGTGAAAGCATGTGAAAGTTTCCCTCATCTTCCCATGTATCCCTTTTTTCCCACCAAGGCTGTGCTACTGAAATAGACCAGTTTCTTCCTCACTCATTCCTGATATCACTTTGCTTTTTAGAACTTTGCTTCTATCCCGCACTTGGCTTCCTGCCATGGCTATCCATGTCTTTTCATGTTTTTAGGCTTAGGGGCATGAAAAAGAAACATCTAGTTGTAAAATTATCTGTTCATCCTCTGATAACTTCAGATATTTATGAACTAAAATTTTTTAAAAAAGGAAAGATAAATTCTTGAAATAAGTATTTTTTAGGGCTTCCAATTGATATGTTGTAGGATTGCCTAACCCTCTTAAGCCCTGACTCTAGAATTCCAGGCTTATCTTCATGGATGCAAAACAATTTTTTAGATTTGCTTAGCCCTGGGGCAGAGTCTGATGTGGTCATGGAAGAAGGGAGTGATGACAATGACAGTGAAAGGAACAGTGGGCTCATGGATGACATGGAAGAGGCAATGGTTCAAGATGCCGAGGTGGTGATGGCAGAGTGCCAGAATGACAGTGGGGAAATGCAGGACCCAGACCCGGACCCAGAGGACTCCAACAGAACCATCAGGTGAGAACTGCACTCCTGGTCTCACTCCAGCAGGGGAATTTCCTCTTTAAGAGTTTTTGCTATTTTTATCTATTGGAGAAGAAATTTAAAGTGTGTGCTTGATTTGTTTATGAATGCACTGTGAACTGTAGAGGAAAGCCAGTGGAGTTAGGAGGTCTGGATGGACCTAGAGAGGTATAGGTTTGCATCCTCTCCTAGCTGCCTCTTTCTGTGACCCCTTTTCTTTTGCATGTGAGAGTTACTCATATTTGCCAGCCACAGGTTTACTGCTAAATTAATGATGATTCATAGCTCGTTGTGTGGACCTGCAAAATCAGGGGCCAACCTCAGTGGACACCATCTATCTTAGAGCTGGCCCCTTATACAAATATCACATATGTCTACATCTTACTGTTCTGTGTTTTATTTCAGAAGTATGTGAAATTTTATACTTGGGATTTAATCATCTATCCTTCTTGATTACTAGATGAACCCCATTTTTTATCAGGGATCAGTACACTATGGCCAATGAGGCTGCTGCCTGCTTTGTAATAAAGTTTTATTGAAACATAGGCATGACCATTCATATTGTCTGTGGCTGCTTGTGCACCTCAGTTGGAGAGTTAAGTCTTCTGCAGAACTTAAAAATGGTTACACCTGGTCCTTTGCAGAAAAAGTTTCCCAGCCTCTGATTTATGTTATAAAATGTATTCAGACTTTGGTGTCCCTTTTACAAATGCCATATTTATTGGCAAACTGAAATTGTTCATGGGTAGAGCAATAAAGTAGTTGGAGTTTTTCCATTTAATGGCATAAGAAATATACTGGAAAATATTAGTCTTATGACAGAACTGTCTTTTGAATGTGTACATTTCTGTAGTTTCCAAGTGGGGGAATATTGGAGAAGGTACTTGCATATATGCACAGTGGTTAGGGAAAAAATAGGAAGAGACAGAAGGGAAAGGCAAAGAGATAAAGGATCAGCATAATTCTATGAACAATAGTTATTTAAGAGAGTTTAAATATCAGATTCTGCTTTTTATGAAACTATCCAGACTCAAAATCATGTTCTGTAATATTATGCACATGATTAATATTTTGCCTGTAGTCTGTGATAATAAGCAAATAAACTTTTTATGTATATTCCAAATACCGTGGCCTCAGTACACTAAGACGGTAATCTATCTGGTGTTTCCCTGCAAACTGAACACCATGTGGTTCAACCTAAAAACTAAGGTGATTATTATCCTGCCTCAGGATTTTTAAAGAGTCCATGTGAAGTGCCCGTCACTTAGAGTAATCCAGATTCCGAACCATGGTATTCTGACAATGCATTTCGCCAAAAATGGGACCTGAATGTTTTTTGACTTTCACTCTGAAATAGCTGAAACAAGGTTTTATGCAGGAAAGGATCTGTATCTAAAAACATTTCTCCCCCAAAATATTTTGACTTTTCAAGTCCATCAACAAGCAACAATATCCCGCTCATGAGAGTCGTGCAGTCTGTCAAACACACGAAGAGGAAAAGCAGCACAGTATTGAAAGAAGGGTGGATGGTCCACTACACCAGCAAGGACACCCTGGTAAGATCCACAGCCCACAGCTGACTCGTGGCTCCCTAGCTTTCATTAGAAGAATTGCTAATGTTGGGGCGCCTGGGTGGCTCAGTGGGTTAAAGCCTCTGCCTTCGGCTCAGGTCATGATCCCGGGGTCCTGGGATCGAGCCCCGCATCGGGCTCCCTGCAGGGAGCCTGCTTCCCCCCTCTGTCTGTCTGCCTCTCTGCCTACTTGTGATCTCCATCTGTCAAATAAATAAAAAAATCTAAAGAAAAAAAAAAAAAGAAGAAGAATTGCTTAATGCCTTGTCAAGACCGCGGGAGACTTGAGTTACCAGGAGCAAAGCTCTGTTAGGGCATGACGGAGGATCAGGTAGAACACATTAACAGTCTCTAGGTGTCAGATGTAGTTGAGCAAGCAACTGAGTTAGAAGAAATTGTAGACAGCAATCTCAGGGAAACAACGGCATTTACCTCTGTTACTTGAGATGATCTCCAAACAACTTGAATGTCTGCCTGTCATTTTATAGCAGTCATGGAAATGACAGCATGTGCTTTCAGAATGCTCCTTTGTGATTCAGAATTTAAAAAAAAAAAAACTACTTCATTTTAGGGAGAGAAAAAACAATGATAAATGTTAATATACTTTTAAATCCTGAAGTGTTCACTTAAAAACTGACTTATTCGGGAATACAGTAGTCCTGTATTTTATTAGATAAAAGACATATATTTTAATTTTTTAAATGTAGTCTGGGATGTTCACTACTCCAGATTTTTCTAATAGGTGATGAATGAGATTGTGCATGTGTGTAAGAGAGAAAAAAAAATCATCGTTTTTGTTGAACTTACTGACATTTGGTGATAAGCATCTTTCTCAGTTACTGATATTGTTTTCCTCCTCACCTCCTATCTATAGGATCCCCAACATTTCTTTAGATAGATACCCATAACCTAATTACTCTATCTGTAATAACAGTGTTCTCTGCTGAAGAGAGATTTACATGACTTACTGTAGGATCCAGTTGAATATCATCTTCTAGTTCTTCCTAGACATGGCATACATACAGTATTTAAAGCATATCTAATATATGTGACCGGTCTAAGATTAGTTGTGGTTGAGACCAAGAATACTGCTAGGACTTCCTGTTCTAAAAAGATGAATACACATAAACACACACACAGACACCCTAAAATTATGGAGCATATACTTAGACTGAAAGAACCTCATCATCAAATCATAGAAGTTTAGATCTGTAGTGGACTTAAGAGAATGTAGAGCTTGATGTCTTCCCCTGACTTTGTTATGTTGATGTCATGGAGTCAGACTTGACATCTAACAAAATATTTTTTAGTTCTGTAAAATTCAGAATTCTTCCATTTCTTTTTTTTTAATTTCTTTTCAGCATAACAGAATTCATAGTTTTACACCACACCCAGTGCTCCATGCAATGCGTGCCCTCCATAATACCCACCACCAGGCTCCCCCAATCTCCCACCCCCCTTCCATTTCTAATGAAGGCCAGAATACTTGACTAGATAAACATGGTATTCCCTATGTTCTGAAATAATGAGTATACATAAATTTTATATCTCTTATATCTAACCTTTTTTTATTTTATTATGAACTACAAGTTCACCTTTAGTTCCGCATGCAGTCAAATAAATTTTAAAATAGAAATATTTTAAAATAGAAATGTACCTGAGTGGAGCAGTAGGTTAAGTTTTGGCTTAGGTGATCTCAGGGGCAGGAGATCAAGCTCCTTGGGCTCTTCATTCTCCATCAGTTTCTCTCTGCCTCTACCCTCTGCATGCTTGCTCTCTCTAAAATAAATATGTCTTTAAGAAACCAGAAATATTAGGGGGAGCCTGGATGGCTCAGAGGTTTAAACCTCTGCCTTCAGCTCAGATCATGATCTCAGGGTCCTCGGATCGAGCCCCGCATCAGGCTCTCTGCTCAGCAGGGAGCCTGCTTCTCCCTCTCTCTGCCTCTTTGTGATTTCTATCAAATAAATAAATAAAATCTTTAAAAAAAAAAGAATGAAAGAAACCAGAAATATTACTATGTATGCACTAAGTGCCAGGCACTACACTGAGTGCAAATATATTATCTCCTTTATTACTCGTAACTCTCTGATGCAGAAGTAGAAGCAGAAACTTATCACACAGTTGCTAAATAGTCATCTTCTAGAGTCTAAAATTCAGTGTGAGTCTTCCTGGTCTAGAACCCATGAGCTTCCCACCATCACATCTTATGTCTCCATTGGGAAAATGTTTTGGTTTTATCATTCTTGGGTATTTTTTTTTAATCCTGGGTATTTAAAAATTTTTTGAAAGATCCTAAATCTCACTTCTGTTTCAGCGGAAACGCCACTATTGGAGATTGGATAGCAAATGTATTACCCTCTTTCAGAATGATACCGGAAGTAGGTACTACAAGGTAAGGATGGCTTTTGCCTTGACTGAAGTCTCCTGCTTCCTCTCGTCTTTTTGGGAATGTAGGATGTTAGGAATACAAAATACGTCTAACAGATGTGACTATTTTGTGCTTGTTGCAGATTTTTTCTTTCTGTAGTTTATGTACTTGGGGGGAATCCAGTTGTGACCCCAAGTTAGTCGTCTGTGAATTTCAAATTTCCCTGAGGAGTGCTTCTGGCTCCACGGAATGGTGGTGGAGAAGAGGAAGTTTAATCGCGTTTGTTAGATATGTGTATCTTAACTAGAAAATTCAAGGTCCAGGAGATTAACTACAAGAAAATTCTTGAAATCCACTACTTCCAGCTTTTTTGTTCATCTGTAGTCTTGCAGCACATTCCGCAGGGGGTTAAGAAACATTGTATGATATCTCCATGCATTGCCAATATGCATAAGGAATACTTTCCTTTAAAGAAAAATTTGGCAGCAGTTTCCATTTTGTCTCTCTATGTGAAATAATACAGATGTCACATAATGTATCACCCAGTAAAACATGGTTCCAAAAGAAGTTCATAGTAAAACCAGTATATACTCACTCCTTCACGATTAATGCGGCCTCAGTCATAGCCGACGTGACTCACAGTGTCTACACAGCTCGAACAGAAAAAGGAAACCTCATTAAATTTGAAATGAAAAACTTTATTTTAAAAGTTATTATTTCTTAGTCACTCCATTCCTCTGGGTAGACAATGTGGTGGTTAATTTTTTTTATTAACAAAATTGTCTTAAAAGCAACTGCTTTTAAAACCAATCTCTGTGGTCTACCTCACTAAAACCATTCATTTAGCTATATTATTATATTAGCATCTATTGAATCAAATTATATGATTCATTTTCAGTGCCTAAAAGGATAGTTAAAGCTTAGCAGCAGCCATGCATATCCAAATGCATTTCAAAAGTGTTGTGATTCTATCTCAAAGTTATAAAAATTAATCATTTGTATTCTTAGATCTTGATGCAGGTTCAAAATTATCACTCCTATTTGTACTTTTTCTTGCCATGTGAACATAGTAAAAAAGGCCCTTGAATTTTTCTGGCAAGAGGAGATGATAAAGTTTCCCCTAGTAAAGGTATTTTTGAAATTTGCTTAACAGTATTCTGTGTTTAATAAAACTGTTTTATAAGAATGATGGCTATTTGTAATGTCATTTGTCACATGTGCCTAGCATGAATTTTATTTGAACTTTTATAGACTTTTGATAAACTGCAGTTAGTACACTCTTTCTTCCACAGGAAATTCCTTTATCAGAAATTTTATCGCTGGAACCAGCAAAACCTTCAGCTTTAATTCCTAATGGGGCCAATCCTCATTGTTTTGAGATCACTACAGCCAATGTAGTGTATTATGTGGGAGAAAACGTGGTCAATCCTTCCAGCCCACCACCAAATAGCAGTGTCCTCACCAGTGGCGCTGGTGCAGATGTGTCCAGGATGTGGGAGGTGGCGATCCAGCATGCCCTCATGCCCGTCATTCCCAAGGGCTCGACTGTAGGTTCGGGAACCAACTCGCACAGTGAGTCTGCTCTAGTTTCATGTCTGTAGGACAGTTGAAGAGAGCCTCTTTGGGGCTGACTTAGTTTCTTGAAGAACATAGGGTTTCTTATGTAGAAGCTGTCCCACCTACTAAGGTATTTCATTAAATTATCCTAGGTTATTGTTTTCTTTATTTTATATGAACAGTTTAACAAATTCATGTTTGAACATTGAACAAATTCATGTAAATCCTATATATTAGGTGATAGCAGAAACCTAGAGCTATTGGTCATAAGAGAACAAGTAATCTAGTCGGCTTGTGTTTGATCTGGAATGCCAGTCTTGTTCCTTGCAAATCTGAGTTAACATGTTCCCTCAAAACCCCCTAACATGGTACTCTGTGCAGAGTACTTGAAAATTCTTGATAATTGTATCCTAGGAAGAAATCTCTGTTAGTAAATTTAGTAGAATGAGACAGATTTTACCAAAATGCAACCATAATCAAGTGTTGAGGATAAATTTTTAAAAAGTATTTTAAAGGAATATCTATGTAAAAATGTTTAATTTTTATATTTCATATAATGGCTCTTAATAATGAAGGATATGAGGGGAAAAACGTGTTTTTCATATCTCAGTATGTTATCTGGTGATTGATCACAACTTTTTAATTGATGTATAAACCAATATACGTATTAATAAGTTATGTCTATTTGGGTGCTAAACATTTTATGTGAGGTCTTTATTTAAATACCTAAAACAACCCTGGCAGGTGGACATTAATGATTTTGCCTGTGTTACAGGTGAGGAAATCAGGCCCTACAGAGATTAAGTTGTCTCAACTTTACCAGAGTTGTGAAGCAGTAGTTAGCATTTAACCCAAAGCTTCAGGACTCCAGACTCTAAACTGATAAAATACTATTTTTCAAAGACAAGCACAGAGTAAATCTGTAATTATAAAAGGAAAGAAAGATTCCAATGAACATTTTCCTAGAAACATTTAATTGCTGTGATTTAAAAACAGCCCTGCAGCTTGATTAGTAAACATGTATCTGGTCACTTTGCCGTTACTTCTCTTACGTCTTTTGTGTATTTTTTTTAACATATATTTCCAGGAGATATTTCTGTGAGTATTTCAGTATCAAATTGCCAGATTCAAGAAAATGTGGTGAGTGTGTACCTACTTTAATAAAACTTGGTAATGTGATTCTTTGTTGGAAAATAAGAGTATCCTAAAGTACATGTTTATTTATCTAACATTTTAATTTTCAGTATTTTCTAGAAAGTAAAATAGGGTTGATTGGGAAATTTTTCTTCCATAAGATTTTAGAAACATTACATTATGTAGATTTTTTAAGTGGTTTTCTATATCCTGTAGTGTGGAGAGCTAAATACCTATTATTCATCTCAGATAAACAATTATAATGCAGTGACTGATTTTTCCCACATTTGTCCACCTCAGTATTAGATTTTAATGGTTGATATAACACAACACCAAACAAAATAAATTCTTTGATCTGTGCAAGTAGCTTAAATATACCCTTATTCTCGTTCTTCAATTGCTACCTAGGAGTACTGTCTTATGACAAGGAGTTGCAAATGCTTTTAGAGTCACTCGTGCATATCAAGACCTCAGAAAACTGCATAAATCATCAGATTTTATGAGTCCGTATTCCAACACCCTAGTCGGCTGTGCCCTATAACTCCATCCTTTCAACTCAGTTTTTGAAAACTATAGACATGAGATAATGTATTATATTTTGTCATGGCAGAGAGCCAAAATATAATAGAGCCTTTCCTATCCTGTCCTGTGACTCAAACCTTTTGCTCTATTTTCCCTGCTGTACCTATGACCAAAAGCAAAATGTTTATAGACTTACTTTCCTGGTGTGAGTTTACTTTTTAAAGACTAAAATCCATGAAACTCTATTCATCACTAGTTATAGCCTTGCAACCTTTGCTAATGGCATAAAGTAAACTGAAAACCAAAGCCGAAATGAAGAGAATTAGGAAAACCTCGTAGTGAAGGTTGGTTGTGGTCTTATGCTGTTAATCTTGAAATATATTTGTAAACACATTCCTGTTGCTCTTGCTCAGCCAGAGAAGACTTTGGGAAATGAAGGTTAATCCGTAAGCCTCTTGGTAAATTCTAGATACCTGTCAGGTCATTCCATCCTGTTGAGCCACTGTTATCCACTCAAAATTAGGAGTGGGCCATTGAGCCATATGACTTTTCATATGGAACAGCTGGTACTCAAAATACTGAAGAGTATTAATTTGTTTTCTTGTCTCCAGACAGCCTTGAATTCACCCCCTGGTTACTCTGAAGGGGTAACAAATAGAGACAATTGGGAGTTGTTTTATAGGAAGGGGAACAAAGGAAAAGATAAGAGTAGGAGATGAAGAGAGTAGGATTTGATGTTAAAGGACTCGCTTTCTGAAAGGACAAAGACTAAGAGTGGAGGACGGGCAGAAAATTCAGTATGATAGAATAGGAATATATGAAGTGAAAAGTATTAATTGTGTTTTCATGAGTGTAATCATCAAATCAGAGGCTGTGAGACATTAAAACATAATGCTTTCTTTAGCAATTATTGTTTCAAAGAGAAAAGACTAGACATTTGGATCCTTTGGCCTCCTAAAGTAGTAAAAAATAGTAAAAATAGCTACCTCACAGACAAGAGTGTCACAATGGATTGCCATTCCTTTGTGGTGTCTCCAACTCACAGTGATTCAGCCCCTTGCATCTAATTCACCCAGGGATGAATGTTGATAAAGAAGCATCCTACCATCCTATCCATAAAGAGTGAAGTGATTGGAATCAGGACTCACACAGACGTGTGACAGGGACCCCTGATTATTTCACCTGAAATTTCTAAATAACCATCCCCACTAGCAAATTCTTTTTTGAATACTTAGAGTAAGTAGCCTAGTATAGTTTCTCTCCACTAAAACATATTTGGCTGAACATTACAAAACCTCTCCTGGTTAAGAACCAAATAGTTTGCAAAAACAGTACACTAGTTAATTGAAGAATGTGCTTTGATTTCTGTAGTGAAGCTGTACATTTCACCTAGCATTTACAATCTTATCGTTTACCTTAAAATATCTAGTAATATTAGTAATATATATAATAGAATTATGTAGTTTATCAGGGCTAATGTTTTGTTCCACTTCATCTTTATTTTTCACTGGACTTGCACCTGTAGGACATCAGCACAGTATATCAGATTTTTCCTGATGAAGTACTGGGTTCTGGACAATTTGGGATTGTTTATGGAGGTAGGTTAGTTCTCTAGTATTTTTATTAACTTGGAATTTTAGCTACTTGTATTTAAGTATTAAGCTACTTGTATTTAACAGTAATATCTCCAAGAAAAAAAAGACAAGACCTGTGTATATATATTTTTGTATGTATATCTTTCTGTATTTTACCTTTTCAGAAATTTCTCTTGAGATAGTGACTATCTGAAAAACTCGGTATTTCTGTCTTGTAAGAGAAGTTTTTCTACTCCTAAAAAACTTCTTTTGCTTAACTATTGACAAAGTCTACTCATAATACTGATTAAATATTGGCTTATTTAGACAAAATACTGAGAAACAAGTCATAATTCATAAAGAATTAGTTCCATTTTCTTTTGGCATATTTAATGAGAACTCTACAGAAATCCATTCACATAACTAGAGAAATAATCTTTTAATTCTAATATCCGTGAGAATGTATTTCATTAAGCTTGTCATTTTTTAAATTTTTGAAATGAAATACTAGATTTTTACCCTTTTCCTTATTGTCAAGCTATCTGGTGAAATTATTATTAAACCTCTGCTATTACAAATTCTAGCCAGTTCAGTTGTATTTTTCAAGTCTTTAAGAAGCATTTAATATTTATGCTTTATCTCTACTATAAACTGACCCCGCAATTTTAAGTTCCTGGATATAACCTGTTAAAAAAATTATCTTTTTTGTCAGGTGGGAGGTTTCTGAAATAATCACAGTGTCTCACTCAATATTATTTCTATTAGTATAATATGTGCTTTTTTTTTAGTTAAAAACTGGTTAAGTTATATTCTGTTCTAAAAAGTGATTTGTGCTGTACTTGGCTGGCCCAGTCAGTAGAGCATGCAACTCTTGATCTTGGGGTGGTGACTCTGAGACCCACACTGGGTATGGAATTCACATTAAAGAAATAAAAAAATAAAAAATAATTTTGATTCTTATAAAATGCTGAAATGGTATTTTTTGATGGAAAACCTACCAATGAGTCAGCAGACACTGTGGTTTTTGTTAATGCATATCAGTGTAACAGTGCTGTACGGTGTAATCACTGCTTGCAAAAAAAAAAAAAAGTCATGCGATATATAGAACATAGTAAATAGGGACACCTGGGTGGCTCAGTCGGTTACGTGTCTACCTTCGGCTCACGTTGTGATCCCAGGGTCCTGGGATCAAGCCCCACGTCAGGCTTGCTGCTCAATGGGGAGCCTGCTGCTCCCCTGCTTGTGCTCTCATGCTCTCTCTGACAAATAAAATCTTAAAAAAAAAACAAAAAACGTAGTAAATATACCTAACTGCACATCGTGTAGGAGTGAGAAATGAGGTCAGAGGGACCAGCAGGTACCAGATAATTTGTAATACCCAATACTGAAGGAGCAGGCCCAGCAAAAGGCCTCCACTAGGAAACTGAAAAGTGAAGATCAGACAGGTAGGGGATGAAGCAGGTGAGAACTGCCATCAAAAGAGAGGTGAAGTACTCTATATCATAACAGAGGAGTGGAGGCAAAAGAAGCTCTGACCCTTGAAGAGAGTAAAGAGTATAATGACTGAGAAGGAATAGAGATGGCATGCAGTGTGTCAAAGAGTAAGTGATGTTGAGGAAGTAGGGAATGGGAAAACAGGACAATCTGGTAGTAAAGGAAAGAGGAGTCAGAAGGAAGTCAGCAAGAGTCTGGAAGGAGTCAGAAGGAAGAGTGAGAGTGGAGAATAGGGGGAAATTAGATTTACAATAAATGTTGATATAATGGAATTTCAGGTTAGTTTGTATATGAAAAAAACGAGTAATTGGGCCATTTTCATACTTATTTAACACTACTATATTCTAAGATTTTATTTATTTATTTGAGAGAGAGAAAGAGAAAAAGAGAGAGCATTGGGGTGGAGGGTTAGAGGGAGAAGCAGACTCCCTGCTGAGCAGGGAGCCTGATCTGGGACTCAATCCCAATGCGGGACTCAATCCCAGGATTCCAGGATCATGACCTGAGCCAAAGGCAGTCGCTTAACCAACTGAACCACCCAGGTGCCCCAACACTGCTATATTTTATACTTCTACAGTGTAGTAGTATAGGAGTTAAGAGCTTGAGGGTGCTCTATAGATTCCCTGAAGGTTTGTTGTGAGGCTTCAGTGGGATGTAATTTATCTGTCTTTGTGATGACAATGATGATGATGGAGGTTTTTTGAGTTTCTATTATTATCTGGGCACTGAGTGCACTCAAGTATCTTAATTCACCTAATGCTCACAACAACCCTACCACTGAAGATGAGGAACCTAAACTCAGGGTCACCAAGCTAGTAAGTGAGAGCCAAGACTTTTTGTTCTTTCCTTTACGACATGCATTAGTTTATCAGGACTTTAAAATTATACTTTCTTAAGGAGAGCATTTTGCTGGTGGTATAAGATTGTGTGTATTAAGTAGCTTGATATCCTGTTTCTAAAACATATATTTTTGTGAGAAAATATCAGGCTGTTGATATGTATAGCTTTTAATGTCCCACTTTTGTGTTCTAAACTGTGGCTAATTTTATAGTACATATTTGATTCAGAATAATGGAGCTGAGAAATGAAATCTTGATGGATATAAGTCAATGCTCGTTAGAAATCCTAATGTATTCAATGAAACATTTTTGTATTTCCCAAAATTGTCCTTGTAAATTCTGGTGTTCTTTAACATAGGTGATATTTAATAACATTATGCTAATATCTTCCCCTTTCCATTTTAAAGGAAAGCATCGTAAAACAGGAAGAGATGTAGCTATTAAAATCATTGACAAATTAAGATTTCCAACCAAACAAGAAAGCCAGCTTCGTAATGAGGTTGCAATTCTACAGGTACTTCTTTGTTTTTTATTTGGAGTCTCTAAAACACTCCCTCAACTTGCACCGAACAAAGAAAAGTTCTCCAGGTATCTGTGGTGTAGATTTTTTTGGAACACTTTAAAATAACTGGAAAGGCAGCTCGAGCATCAAACTATTGCCTGGGTAGTATCTCTCCTAAGTCTGAGCAGGAGTTGTTCTTTTTTATGTACTTAATTCTGGGTTTTAATATATTATTAATGCTCATTAAATTGGTAAAGTTTCATCATTTGCTCATGGGGGACATGCTGAGACCATTTTGTTTTACATTATAAATGACCTTGCCTTCATAAACATCCCTCCTTTATGCTGTGATAATTACATGAATTCAGTATGTAACTGTCAGCATATCAGGTAAATGAGTAGTGTATGCCTGAGAATCGGATCATCTTGGTATTATTAATGTCCTTTTTGTCTCTCACTGTAAGCCTTTCCCTTAATACTGAGCATGTTACTTAACTCCTTTCATTAAAAGTAATCCCCTTTTCAAGCCAGAATATGTTAGTCAAGGTTATTATGCGGTATATATAATTTTTGTAACCATTAAAACTTTTTCCGCAGACTAAAAGGAAATTGAGCAACTGTTTGCTCAATGTGGTCGACCTAGCTATTCAGTCTAGACAATTAGGCCATTGATAAATGCCCATATTTTATATAACCACTGTAATTCTCTACTTGTTATGCAATGTGGTCATAATTTTTAATTCATAGCTTTATTGAGTAATTTTCATTTGAACATGGCCAACAAAGCAAAACAGATTGCATTTCTTCACTTATTGTTTCATTGAACTGCCATTTATTGAGTTTCATACAATAAAAAATGGAGAAAGATGCAATTTCTGCCCTAAAGGAGCTCATGTGTACAGACAACCAAAAATAATGCCTGTTATACATAGAAAAATAACAGAATTTTCTGGGACTCAGAATTTCTAAAGATGGTGTTTTTGTGCTTTTGGACAACTGTGTAACACAGAGAGCTACCACAGTGTTCTCTCTTTTCCTGGGAAAGATGATAACCAGGCTCTAAAGGTGCCAGTTTCATACATTCATAGCATAGTGCTTGCTAATTGGTTACCAAAAAAGATTTTTTAGAAAATCCTTAACTTGGCAACATTGAGCTGTAAATGACATCTGAAAACTTAGTAAATGACATCTTGCCAAACCTGGCCCCTGCTCTCCCAGTCTCCACTCCCAAGTGGTGTCCTGAAGGCAGATCCTTTGCAATATACCAACCTCCAGACTGACATATGTACAGAGGCATCTTTTCTTCCTAACCAGACATGAGAGAGAGAAGCTTCCTGGTTAACATGGCTCTGTCATTCTACCTGTTTTTGCAGTGGCATAGAGTGATTGGATAGATGTTGGAGGTTTAATTCTCTGTGTCTAAGCCCTGTAATTGGCTCTCCCAAGCCTGTCAGTTGGTATCAGCTGAAGACTCTATAATGAGGTAGAAAAATAAGATACGCCTGAGCCTAAACTGCCTCCCAGTTCCTCTTCTAAAAGAATAGGTGCAATCAGCAACTCAGATACAATAGACAGACATTTGGGAAAATTTTCATTATGGTCTTAAAAAATAATTTTGTTTAGGTTGAAAGTCAAATTCTGCCCCTTGAGCATGTAAAGAGTTTGACCAGTTCTCATACTATGGCCTGGAATCTCAAAAGTCTCTGCTTATCACTCATCTCCTCTGTCCCTAACCATTCACTTTCTTCTTCAAACTCATATTGATTGAGTACCTGTCATGAGCTATGCACTATCCTGGGTCCATGAATACAGTGGGGACAAGACACAAAGATCCTTGTTGTCATGGGTCTTGTTTTTTTTAAGGTGGTTTTATGAAAGCATGGACAGAAAGAGCAGCCCATTGCCATGGGTCTTTTTTTTTTTAATTTCATTTCTTTTCAGCGTAACAGAATTCATAGTTTTACACCACACCCAGTGCTCCATGCAATGCGTGCCCTCCATAATACCCACCACCAGGCCCCCCAACCTCCCACCCCCCCACCCCTTCAAAACCCTCAGGTTGTTTTTCAGAGTCCATAGTCTCTCATGGTTCATGGGTCTTAATTTGCATCACATAGCTATACCTTCAGTCAGATGTTTGCAACGTAACACATGATTGAAAATTAACAGAAAAATAAGTTGCAAACATCTGACTGAAGGTATAACTAAGTGATACAGATTACTAAAGTTTGGCTTCATTATATGCATATTCAGAGGGATTCAGAGGTTCATACTTTATCATAAAGTTGCCAATTCTTTCAAAATTTGTCAAAATTAGGGGACTCATCCTATCTCCCAGCTGAAACTAATGAAAGAAAATGTTTTAACCCTTTAATCCTTTAACCATTGTCTGATTTATCAGCCTCTCAGGAAAGATTATAATTCAATATCCAGAGACAGTGAAGTTCAAGCTCACCTCCTTTGAGTCTTTGCTCAAATATACTGTATAAGTACCCTTCTTACCTTATTGAAAACTACAGTTCACTCAAACCCCCTCCCATCCCTACCCCTGTACTCCTCCTACTCTGATCTTTGTTTTTTTCTTCTATAGCACTTACCACCTTGTTCTCTATTACAGAATTTCATTTATTGTATTTGTTGTGTGTTTCTCTCCCCACCCCCTGCCCCAGCCCCTTAACAAGAATATACACTTCAGGGGGGGTAGGTATCATTCTTTTGTTTACTGATATATCCCAAATACCAGAAATTGTTCCTGGCATACATCAGATGTTTAGCAAATATTTGTTGAATGACTATTTGTTGAATTAAAATTGTACAGAAACACCATCCTGTCACAAAAATGGCCTACTAGTATCCAACCAGGTAGCAGAAGTGTAGTCTGCATTTGCTACTAATGGTTAATTGGTTGGTTGGTTAGTTAAGAAGGATTAAATATGGTTAATGGGGTTAGTTCTTTGCAAGCCCTCATTGCCTCATTTTCTATTTCTTATCAAAAGTAAGAATTCATCTTTTTGGACCTGAAAACACAAAGTGGTAACGGGGATAGAGAGTGGAGGTTAGAATTCTGACTCACTAACTTATATGTTCAGAAAAGGTACCATGATTGAAGCCACCGGATGGTGAGCAAGGTTTTCTTTTACTACTCTTGAGGAACAGAATTCTGTCCCTCTGGATTTAAAAGTGATTCCTAGAAACATTTGGTATCCTCTGCCTTGTGGTCCGTTACTTACAAAAGCTGGAGTCCTAGTTGATTGCTGTACCTACAGTCTCACGAGTTCTGCCCTGTCCCCTTCCTCCTGATTCTCCAGAAGCTGCCATATGGGCTGAAGTGACTAATGGCAAAGTCCTTGCTCATGAAGCTCTCCTAGTCCTCTGGCCAAATTCTGATTTGTTTCTGTTATTTGTAGAAAAGTACCTTTGCTTATAGAAGGCTTCAGAATTGTATAAATAAGGAATATGTGAAATAGTAGAATTCTTTGTCCCTTTTCTCTTTGCTATGTAACCTAGGTCAGGGCTTTCCAAAATCTGATTTAGTCATTACAAAACTAAGCTCTGCAGATATTTTTGAGTAGTTGAAAAATTAAGGCAAATGTGAATCTTATGGCATAGTCATTGCTTACTTGTATCATTTAGAATAGCCTGTTTTCATTAGATGTAAATACCTCATTATTATTATGTTTCAGTAGAATGTTAATGTAGATGTTAAATATTTTATAAAATCCTCAAGGAATCCTACTTGTATTATTTTAAAAGTTGTGTCTTGCTTAAAAAAAGGTAGCAAATTTGAATTTTTTTTTTCCATTCATGTCAGCAAAATAAGAATAAGATGTTTTATGATTAGGGATATCACAGAAAACTGAAGTTTTACAAGGAGATGGCAACTATATCTCACAAAACTTAGAAACTTAAACTTTAAATAATATTGGTAGATTTAATATACTTTCCTAACACGGACTTGTTTGATCAGAATTACAACATGAGCAGTTCTGTTTATGATACAATGTGTGAACACATTTTGGATTTTAAAAAGGACAGAATATAGAATACACAATATAGAAAAAAAATACAGAAGAATTTTATAAGCCATAAATTAAATGTATCCCCTTACACTTACCTCCAAAATTACCTCTATTATTCTGGTTTTTCTGTTGTGAGGCACTCCTCTTCCCATTCAAGTCTCTCTTCACTTAAAAGCAAAGCAGTGGCAACAACCAAACATGGTCTCGATTTGTCCAGGCTGCCTTGCACAGGTGCATCCAATTCTCCCTTCCATGCACTTTCGATGTGTGCTCTCCTCTTCTTTCCATTCTTGTTCATACACTCCCTTGTCTTTGGTTTCCACACCTTTCTTAAAGAAAATGCAAGGTCCTTTTGCCATCCCCTTGTTTGCTCCTTCTGCCCACCTAGCACCCTTTGGCTTTTTTCAGTTTTTATCCAACTCGACTAATCTCAGTCCTCATGAGGCATTGGTCACTTGTTCCTCCCGCGTTTACAAGATCCTTTATCTCCTTCCCTGCTAGTTCCCCCGGCCTTCTTCCTGAACTTCTCCTTTCTTTCAATGAACTGGCCTGTGCTAATGTGGGACTCATTCCGGAGTGAGGTCTCCACTTTAAATGCATCTTTTGTCATCCCTTCCCAGGTCATTCCTTAATTTATCTTTGAGGCACTTGAGTCTCATAGTTTTGACCTTAGGACATCTCCACTTTGCTGGGCAATTCTCACCCCATACCAGCCAGCCTAAAACCAAACACTTAATCTTCATGTCTTTCCCTCAAAATACTCTCTCCCTAACTTTGTTTTGCTTTCATTCTTCCAATTGCTAAGGCAAGAACCCTCTTCCTCAATTAATAAAAATATAAAGTTAATCAACAGTATCTGCGAAGTACGTTCTTGCTTCATACAAGGTGATGTACTGAGCTTCTGGGCCATGTAAAAATGAACGAACCCTTTCAAGATGTTTATCATCTATCTGGGCAGTCAGGTACAAGTAACTACAAGTCAGGATAGTTATGGAAGAAGAATAGTGAAAGGAATCGTGGATTATGACTGAGGCCAGGATCTGGAATCAGTTCCAAGAGAAGTATGGCATTTGTGAAGTCTTGAAAGATTCATGGGTTTTGATAAACAAAGAAATGTTGGAAAGAGTTATTAGGCTGAGGGGCCACCTTAGTAAAATAAATATTCTGTGAAAAATGAGTAGAAAAATTTAGATCATTTTAGAAAAGTAGCTTTCAAACATTTTCTGCATGTACCTTCAAAAAGAATTCTGAAAAACATTGTACCTTGTACCTGGGTTGTATATTTTTAAGATGACAGCTAGAACTATTTTATCACTTAAAGAGTTTTAATTTTGTACTATATTAAAAATACTGATATTTTAAAATAAAGCTATTATATCACTCCTTTCCAAGTGTGCATTTGAATCTAATTGTCGTAGACATTTGATATACTTTACCAACCATTTAAGAAAATATATGAATGGGCTCTTCTTTAACAATATGATTCACAATATTCCTTGTTTTCTTTGAATATATTACACTTTTCCCACAAAATTGTATTCTACTGTAATGTGTTTTTATACTTGAAAGCCTTTTATTGGTTCCCTTTCCTAATTATTTAGAGTAAAAATAAGTATATATTTTAAATTTCTTGATTATAACACTTTAATAAGTGTTTAAAGCATTCTTTTGAGTTCACTTATCATTACAATTATTAGTAAGAACTTTATTCTGTAAAATTTTATCTATACTTGTTAAACATAAAAAATACAATGTTACTGAAAATACACTATTGAGATTGATTTTTTAATTTAGTTCATAAATTGGCGTCTGACTATTACTTGTTGTTTGAATTAGAATTCAGCAACCATTTTCTTTCTTTTTTTTTAAACTATAGGAGCCAAGTTAAAAGCTCAAACAAAAACAGTGATTTATCTTCAGAAACTCATTTCAGCCCTCTCTCTGCTAATAAATCTATTAAATCTCTAATTTTGATGAAAGCGTGCATTAGAAACTAAGTTACAAATGAAATGATTTCCAAGTTAGAGTCATTCATTTCAGACTGGCACAGTATTTCAAATTTTCTCTCTAGTTTCTCTCAGAGGATTTTTCTCCCCATGGCAAGGCACTCTAGTAATATTTGGAGTAAGAAGCATCCGTAGAAAGGAAGAAAAATTATTATGAAAGGAAACATGGGGATGGAGGATTTGAGAACTACACAGATATTTTCAGCTCTGTATTAGCAGTTATTTGTAGACTAGTCTGATTCATTCATTCATTCCTCATATATTATTGAGCACCCACCATGTTCCAGGCAGTAAGGTACAGAAATAAACAAAACAGATTTTCTTGAAACTGTATAAACAAAACAGATTTTCCTAAAACTATGCTCTGCTCACATATCTCTTAAAAATCTTTCTGTTCCCCAAGAGTATGTCTACTTGGTTAGGAGACTGCTGTGGTGGGACATAGTGTGCAGTAAAACCAGGAAATGGCTTTCATGTGAGTTCATGGGGAACCTTGACTTTGGAGAACCTTAGATATTGTGCCGAGTTGATTGGATTGTATTATGCTTGGGTGATTGTAAATTATTGAAATGTTTTGAAAAAATGTTATGATCAAATTAGCATTTGGAGATGGCATATTATAGAGAAAAATGTCTAAAGGCAAAAAAAAAGAAAAACCTTGTTGGAGACTATTTGCTATTTTCAGCTGGTAGTGACAAAGTACCCCTTTTCCTCCTCTATCTTGCTATGTCGTTGTCTTGGCTTCATCCTTACCATTTCTGTTGGCACTAGTCTAGACCAGATTTTTTTTTAAGATTTTATTTATTTATTTATCAGAGAGAGAGAGAGAGAGAGCACAAACAGGAGGAGTGGCAGGCAGAGGGAGAAGCAGGCTCCTCACTGAACAAGGAACCCGGTGTGGGACTAGATTCCAGGACCCTGGGATCATGACCTGAGCTGAAGGCAGACTCTTAACCAACTGACCCACCCAGGTATCCCTTGACCAAACTTTTAAATTTATGACTTAATTACTACAATGGGTGATATTCTGATAGTTTGGTTCCCCACTCCCCCAACCCCATTCTGTCATCATCTTGCTGACCCTGCCTTCTCCCCTGGTCCATCCTGAAGACCATAGTCAGATGAGTCTTTAGTGGATTTCCATCCTGTCCCTCCCTAGCTTAGTTTTCTTATTTCATCAGATCCATTTTTAGCATTGGCATTAATCATGCTGGACCTTATCACTCCTGTTCAACTGAGTCCTTCATTTCTCTTCAAGTTACTGTTCTTATCATACTCTTAACCTCTGGCCATTGGCCAGCTTTTAATTCCAAGCCTGGATGCCCATCTTGGTTTCCTTGGTTTATCCACATTTGATTGATCTTTGAGATGTATCAGTCCTTTCTGACTGTCTTATGCTCTCTTCCATATCTCCTATTTACTTATGTTTTCTAGTCTTCATATAAAGCAGTAATACTTATCAAATACTTCTTATTTCATAATTAGATTATAAAAAATTTGAAGGTCTCAACAACACCTTGTTTTCAGTTTCCACAATGCCTAGCATAGTTATAAAAACATTATAGTAATAGGTTAACGTTTGACAATATTGTCTTAAATCACATACTGTACTAAATTTCCAGGGCCTTTGTTATAAAACCTTTTGCATGAATCATTAAATTTTAGGCTCTAATTAGAAAATTGTGGTATTTGATGAGGGAGAAGAGTTTGTAGAATAGCTGTTAATTGTTCCAGATGTTATAGGCTATCTCAAAAGCTGGACCCTGGGGGGGAAATTGGGCTTTGGGTGCAAAAGAAGTCAGAGAATATGTCAGAGCAATACCTTTAAAGATAGAGGAACCTCAAAATCGAGAGGGGATTTGGTAACATAGAACTACACTGTGGTGGTGGTACATGGGTTTAGAAATAGAATGAGCTCTATGGGAAGTCCTGCCAGTCAGGAAAATAAGGATCCATCAAGGCAGCTTGTCAAGATGGATGTTGTAACAGGCAGAGGGAGCACTGAGAAGACTGTGCTCCTGAGAAGACAAGGCAGCTTGTCAAGATGGATGTCATAACAGGCAGAGGGAGCACTGAGAAGACTGACCACAGGCAGCATTCAGAAAACCAGACAATATGCTGAGATGGGTTGTGAGATCACAGTGAGGAGGCTTAAGTGGCACAGCGACTGAAGCATCCCTGTTAGGACCCCAGTCCTAAATGGATTTGAGTCCACAGAAAAAATTAAAGCGATGTGTAATATAGCATTTAAAGAACATGAGTTCTGGAATCAGATGCCTGGGTTCAAAGCTCAGACTTTTAATTCTAAGCTTCAGTTTCCTTCTCTGGAAAACCTCATAGAGATGTTGTGAGACTGAGATGTGATAATTTTGTGAAACTCTTATCAGTGCCTGGCAGATAGGAAAGGTTCTATACTTACTAACTAAAGTAGTATTAGCATTGCCACCACTAGGTTGTAAAGTCTAGCTTCTAGAAACCGGTTCCAATAACTTGCTGGTGAATTCCCTAAGTAGAGAACCTTGAAACACATTGTTTCATCATAACGAAGAACATGGTTGACTCAAAGCCTAGTATCAGGCTGAAACATATCTTAACATATGCCTGGCCCCTGAAGGGCCTTAGTAAATATTTATTAAACAAATTATGTCACCCTGAAGAAGCCCAGGGAAAACAGAATTGCAGAGCATGCCAATAAGATAATAAACAATTCCTTATCATTTGTCTAAAAACATGGCAATTTGTCTTCACTGAGCAAGATGAAATATATATATATTTTTTTAAGATTTTATTTATTTGACAGAGAGATAGAGAGCATAAGTAAGTAGAACAGCAGGCAGAGGGAGAGAGAGAAGCAGGCTCTCTACTAAGCAGGGGGCCCTATGTGGGGCTCGATTCCAGGACCCTGGCATCATGACTTGAGCCGAAGGCAGCCGCTTAACCAACTGAGCCACCCAGGCACCCCAGAAATATATATCTTATAAGTAAATGGCTTTGTTCTCTTAGTCTAGAAAGATGATCAGGAGGTGGAGAAGAAATGATCATGATAGAAAAGCAGAGAATAGTATTGCTAAGTGTGAGTGGGAAAATGAAAAGTTTTGCAAACTGGTGATTTTTTTTTTTTTTTTCAGAAAAATCATGAAGGAGTCAATTTTCTTTCTGTAGAGAACAATTTGCAAAATTTGACTTTTTCTTTAAGTGTGTAGGGAAAGGTTAGTTTATACTTCTGTCAATTCATTTAATATAATATGTTTGCTTATTATATTTCTTCAAATATTTCCTGGTATTTTATTGCATGAAGAATTTTCATGAAATTGTTTCTTTAAATGAGACATGCTTTGCAGCTCTGAGGTCATCTTGTTATCTTCTGCATGTTCCAAAAAATGAAGCCCAGTGATTAGGTTTACACGTATCTAAAATAGAGGCAAAAAAGAAACAAACATCTATTTTAAGAAAAGGAAAAGGAACTTAGAAATTTTTCCAAATAGATATTCTGTTCAGTAAGAAGTTAGTCGTAGTGAAAACTTGGTGTCAAAAAGCCAGGTTCCAAGTCAAAACTATTCCCCTTTTGGGGGAGAGGGGGGAAATCGTTTTAAACTTTGCGTTCCTTAATTATGAGTTGGAGTTCATCTGACTTGCTGTACTTGGTTTGCAAGAATGCTTTGGAGAACTAACTAAATTAAATAATATATAAAGTGTTTTCTAAATCAGTGTTTCCCATCATATTTTTGGAAGAACACTAGTCTTTTGAGTTTCTTCATGGAAGGGGCTGGGAGTCAAGATTCCCTCATTAGACAGTTTAGAAAATGCTGTCTATGATATCCATGTCATCCATGTCTTGAAGGTGAATACAGTCTTTTCACTTATTAAGGCCCCATAATTAAGAACTTACTTAATTTTGAGAATATACCAATTAAATACGTTTTACCTTAGAAAGCTTACACAAATGTGAAATATCACCAATTGACCTTTTTGCACATAATGTTCTATCTTCTATTCCTGTCCAGTAGACCCTATATACTCGCTCCACTTCCCATTATCTGATATATAAGACATCAGAAGGATTATGTATCTGCACAGATCATTTAACGCCGTAATAGAATGTTATACTTTCTGGAGTGCTGGCATCTAAATATAGAAGCTGGGCTACAGAGATATGATTTGTTAAAAATGACACTTTAAATCTAACACCAAGACTAGATGGGATTTATGCATTCATGTCTCTAGCCAGATAGATTAACAGGAAATAAATAAAGTATTCCAGATGTGTCTCCATTGCTATGCATTTGATAGCAGATTGAAAAAAAAATAAAGATCCAGATATTTGAGCTGTTTTTCAGCTTTAATATACAATAAACATCTTGATTTACAAATTCCAATTTTTCTATTTTAACAACCATACTTTAAATCTTGCCTTTCCCCTAAGTACAAACTGAGTAATAGCATGGAAGAAGGGGGGGGTCATATTTTATGGGTGAAATGTTACTAACACTGAGTTTTTTTGAAGGTATTGATCAGTCATTAATTTTCTGTCTTTGAATTCTTTGTTGTTGGCTCTCAAATATCAACACTTTTTTACCTAGTCAACTTGAAATTCTGGACTTAGTTAGGGGTTGAGGGGTAGGCTCCGGAATACGGACAAGATTCTGTCTATTGAGGGCCTGTCCCAAGTTTTCCTGATAGAAATCACTCTTCCTCCCCCCAAAATTACAGTATCAAATTCACCCATATATAAACATTAATTTCAGTGAAACCTCAGTGTATCAGTCCAGAAGACAGACTTAGAACATCTAGATTTGTTTTTTTTTTTTAATCTTCCATACACCTCTAATTTGAAGGATTCCTGGTGATGGATGGAAAATATCACATATCTTTGTACTATTTCTACCTGATAAGAACTCAAAAAAAGTTTGAAACAGTATAAGAGAAGATGACAGGAGGGTTTGTGTGGTTTTTTTTTTTTAGGTATTATTTTATATATACTCCCTCCCCATTACCCCCCTTAGCTTCTTCTCTTATAGGGAAAGGAGAGGACTCATTATATTTATCATGTGTTTGCAGCAACCCTGGAATCCAAAGCTAGACTGAAGCTTTTCCAGAATTGATGAAGAGAAGAATGATTCAGAGATGTGTAGATAGGCTTATGGGTATACATGAATATGTATACAAAATCATGCATCAGACCTCAGTTGATTTTCTTGCCGTGTAAATATTAAACTGGTCCTTTTTCTTTTTCTTTTCTTTTTATTTCTTGAGTCAGTGTTACTTAATAGAATCCATAAGACTTAAAGCTCTTTAAGACATTGTCGTCAACTGTTCATTACAAGCTGGCCACCTGCAAGTTGACTGTTTTGAGAACGAGGCACGATACAGGCGTATCTCTTGTTTTTAGCAGTTAATGAAGAGGCTTCAACTTACTGTTTTTCCCACAAAATTTTGGACTGTATTAAACTGCATTAATCTGTGCTAACTACTGCTACAACAAAAGTAAATTACATTCCAGTTGTGATGGATGGTATGAGCAGACAGACGACACTCACCAAAACTTATACGAAGGTCTCTGAGTTCTGAGAATCCAGTGGGTTACGTTTGATTGTGGCCCCATTGATCTAAATGTCAGCCAGTGACAGTATACAAGAGGATGGATTGTTCTATCAGGTCTTGTGGTTGAAGTAATATTGTCTGCATTTATTCCTCTGACATGTTAGCTTTATTTTGTTCTAGGTTATTATCAATGTACTTTTGTAAAAGTTTGCAGATGAAATTTGCCAAAAATGCTAAAAGATAACTACTTATAGTAGGAGCTCATTGAAACTGTAGACCTTCTGCCAGCTGAGCATGAAATGGGCACACGTTTATACACAACAACCAGGTCGTCTCATTCTCACCTGAGGCCAGGAGGGCCTTCACCTAGTGTGACACAGCCCTCACTTAGTTGACCTCAGAGCAGATGCATCTCTGCCATCATTGAGGTCTAAAAACACAGTGAGGGGAAGGATGGCATAGGACACACAAGAAGGTGCAAGTTGTGGCAGTTCATACTTACCCTGTAGCCTCTGTTAGATGAAAAGCAAAAGGAAATCTTCTTTGCTGCCACTTACTGTAAACTCTCAAGTATCAAACTAGAGAGAAAAATGTGATCCAGATCTTTTTAAAATCACCAAAAATCTGCCTAATAATAATATCAGTTAACCTTTACTATGTACCAGGCATGATTTCAAGTATTTTATACACATTAAATAATTAAGTCCTAGTCACATTTCAGATTTATGCACATTATTCTTATGCCATTTTACATACAAAGAAATGGAAGTCAAGAGCTGGGAAATGCAGAGCTCCAATACACTCTGGCAGTCTGTCTCCAAGGACTGTACTCCTAAAATTATGTTCCATACCTTGAGACTTTCCTTGTAGTCATGCCTGCTCCTGGCTAAAGCAAAAATGGAGAAAGAGAAGGGAGCCCAAAAGTCTTCACTACACAAGAAGGCAGAAGTACAGTGATCCTTATTATCTGAAAAGCCCATTTTCATTGCATTATTTCTCATCCCTCAGGATAATAATAAATCCTAGGAAATTGGGTTTTCATAACTCATGTACCTGGGGGGAGTGGGGGTTGGCATGGAGGGAAAGGGATAATTTAAAAGGAACGTCGTGATGGTGGCCTTCAGCTGCTGCTCCTTTGCTTCTCTCTTGCTGATGACTCTTGCCTAGTGGCCTTTGAGAATGAGCTGAACCTATGAATATCTCCTTATTGAGAATTAGATATAAAATAAATACAAATCACCCAAATAGCAGGAAAATTATGGGTTTCCTCCTACCAAAGATGCTGAAGTATTTACCAGAGCAGTGGCCAAAATTTGTATATTTTGAAGGAGTGAATGTCTTTGTCATTCCCTTGAGACTTCAGAAAATCATTTTTTAACTCACACCAGTGGTGGCATCTCTGATATTAGTCATTATCAGAATCCTGAGATTGCTTACTAGCAGATTCAAGTGAACTTACAATGAAAAATTCATGTGCTATATTCTTATATGAAGAGAAGATATCAGCATATATCATATTTGATGCAAAATGTGCTGATTAAATGTCAGACATGTGTTATCATCTCTTCAGTAAAATCATTTAAATCCTAAAGAATGTTAGCTATATACTAAAAAGTAAGGAGATCTAGGAACTTGTCTTTCAGTCAAATTTACAGATTTTCATTGGGCATTTAATACATACCAGGCACTAGGCTTATACGACTAAGAATATAACTGATAAAATCTAGGCCTTATGGAACTTATAGTCTTGTAGGTAAGATGCACAAATTTACCGGTTACCGAGTATGATATGTTAACTGTTCTGAAAGAGAATTTATCAAGGATTGAGGAAAGAGGATTAGAGAGACATCCAAGTCAAACTGTGGGAGTCAATGAAAGCTGCATGACCACTAAATATTCAGACCAGCCAAAATGGTTTGGTTCAGGCTGAGAGAAAGTATGTATGAAAGTGTAGAAAGGAGAGAGAGAGTGATACTTGTTCTGAAAATAGTTTACTATGGCTAGAGAGAAGGGTAGATATGTAGAAGAAGAAAAGAAGCTGGGGAAATATTGGGGTGGGGGGAGGATAAGTAGTTGATGGTGAAGGGTCCTTGTGCCACGCTAATGGGGTACATCTACTCCTAAAGTTGGTGGTGATTCCCTTTGAACTGGAAGTAAGATGGAATGATCAGAATCACAGTGGCAGCCTTTTGAAGAGTGGGCTGGAGGAGAGCAAGACCTAAGACGAGATTGCTTGGGAGGCTGTGGCCCATCCCGAGGAATGAAATAAGGCTCAAACCAAGGCATTGATGGTTAGGATGAAGGTGAGGCGTCACTGTGAGAGAAATTAAGGGGATGAGCTCTAAAACTTTCAGAGACCAGGTGGTTGTTAGAAGTGAGAGGGAAGGGAATGTTTAAGGTGACTCAGGTTTCTTTTCTTTTTTTTTTTAAACCTACAGCATTTTATTTTATTTTATTTTATTTCATTTTATTTTATTTTACTTTAAAATTTTTATTTTTATTTATTTATTCGACAGACAGAGATCACAAGTAGACAGACAAGCAGGCAGAGAGAGAGAAAGGGAAGCAGGCTCTCAGCTGAGCCGAGAGCCCAATGCGGGGCTTGATCCCAGGACTCCGGGATCATGACCTGAGCTGAAGGCAGAGGCTTTAAACCACTGAGCCACCCAGGCGCCCCGTGACTCAGGTTTCTGACCTAGATGACAGGCCATTTACCAAGAGAGGAAACACCAGAAGAGTAAGTTTGGATAGAAAGACACTGATCCCATTGTTGGCATCATTCATTTACATGAACAAACCTAAAAGACACTTGGATAAAAGATTCTGGAATTTAGGAGAGATAGCTGAGCTTCCCTTACCATTTTGTTACTAGGTTTACTGAGTCTTCTTATAATCATCTGCTTTCTACATTCACTTTTATAGCATCTCTCTGGGAATTATATGCTATTTCCCCTTTATAAGACATCAAAAGATGGTGATTTCAAGGGGCCTTAATGAAGTATGAATTGAAAAGGAATGTGATTGGAAAATGGATAAGAAAGTGTGCTCTTCTCTCAACCCTGGCAAACGGGCAGTAATGAGGATCAACAAAGTCATTGCCACAGTGCTTTACTTCTGAAAAAGGCACCTCAAGTCCCCACAAATACCACTGTGTAAAAGCACATGCTTCCTTCTGTTTGACATGCCATTTAGAATTTAGACCTTGGACTCATCACCCGTAAGTTTGTATCTCTCTGTTTCATTATGAACTAAATCATTCAGATGTTTGATAGGAAAGTAGGCAGAAGTCCCCATATTAAGGCTGTATTGCTCCTAAATAACCTGTTAAAAAGAAAGTTGATGCTAATTCTCCCCTTTCCTCCCTCTCATATGTTTGAATATAATAATCCTGAAGGCAGGATAAAGAAGGGGAAAACATGACACTTTTAACTTATCACAGCTAAATATTTGGAATGAATACTCAACTTCAGAGTTGAATATTAAAATACAGCAACACTATTAGAATTAAACAACATAAGTACTAACAAAATATTGCTTAACATGAATCCAAAAAAATATAAAATAGAATGTATGCATACACTAAAAATGTTAGTTAAATCCTTATTTCTTTTTTTTTATAAAATATTATAACTTTTATAAAAACTTTTGCTTTTAGTGATGAGTTTCCATTGATTACATAAGTATTTTCTAGGCAACTTGAATCAGGAAAATTTTTGTCTTGATCTCCAAATGGTATTTCCTCCAGACTTCAGAATAATTTATATTCACCCCATGGATATGTCATCAATCTGTTAAGTGTGAATGGACACTATTCTTTCCTGTACTTGACCAAATGTTTCATTTCCTGAAAATTAAGTTACTTAAATTCAACAAACAGATGGCCAGAGAGTCCAGTAGTAGATTATTCTACCATGAAATTTATTATCTGAATTCCTGAGGTAGGCCTGAGAAGTTAGCTCAATTCTTTCTGAACACCAGTCTG
>PISX010011311.1:0-65822 GCA_004024625.1 Mellivora capensis | reverse complement strand
AAGAAGAACTTAAACAATTCATGGAAACCAATGAGAATGAAGACACGTCGATCCAAAACCTATGGGATACAGCAAAGGCGGTCCTAAGGGGGAAATACATAGCCATCCAAGCCTCCCTCAAAAAAATTGAAAAATCCAGAATACAACAGCTGTCTCTACACCTTAAAGAGCTGGAGAATCAACAACAAATTAAACCAACTCCACGCACAAGAAGGGAAATAATCTTTCTTCCATTCAGAAGGGAGATTAAGTCAATACAATCCAATATAAATCCAATCACTACCCCTTAGCTTAAAATCATCCTGTGGCTCCCCATAGCAAACACAATAAAATATAAACTCCTTCCCATGGAATAGAGGGTCATAGGTGATCTGGCCCCTGCTTACTTCTCCAGGCTCCTCTTCCTGCACTCACTCACAGTCACTGTGTTCCAGTCACATACCTTCTTTTTGAATCTTAAATATGTAAACTCATTCTTATCTCAGGGCATTTGCACTTCCAGCTTGGAATGATTTAACCCCAGGTCTTCACATGGTTGTCTCCTCATCATTCAGGTCCCTACTCAAAAGGTCACCTCACTGGAAACACCCTCCTTGACCACCCCAGTTAAAATTTTCCCACGTGGATTATCATTTTATGTTATTCATTGTTCTTATTGGCATTTAAGTTTGTTATATTTCTACATTATATCTGTGTCCTTCTACTGAAAGTAAGCTCTTTGAGGAGAGCAGTGATGTATTATTTTCATGTTCCCTAGAACAATGCCTGACACACCACAGTCAGTTCTCAAAACCTAATCACTAGTTGACTTCCAGATACTATTCTAAGACCTTTATATGCAACTCTTTTTCATCCCCCGTAGGAAATATGTTATTTCCATTTTATATATAACGAAACCTTAGACACAAAGTAGCAAAAGTGAAATTCAAAATTATCTCTCATTTGCCATTTTATGCCCTATTGCTTAGTACATTGCCAGATGTTAAGTAAATATTTGTTTAAAGGAGAGATGTATAAAAACATCAAAAAAAATTCAAAGGAATGTTTAAAGAAAAAAAAAAGGAAAAAAGAAAGAAAAAAAAGCTAAAGAGTGCCATTTTTAGTCTCCCACACCATCAAATGAACTTTAGAAGGCCAGAACTGGGTTTCAGAATTCACACCCCAAGAGGACCTATAGGAAAAATTGGTGTTGCTACTTCTTGTGAAGAGCCTTGAGATACAATGGTTGTGAAAAATGCTATAAAAATGTAAAGTTGTTCTTCACACCTTTACTTAGTGCTATTGTCTCTGTTTGTCAAGTTGCAGCATGCACAAGACCACAAAGCTTTACTCAATTCAAGTCTAGAGAAGTATAAATATGATTTGTCAGAGAAAAATAAAGGAGACTTTCAGAAAACCAAAATTCAGAGATACCATCCGTTGTGTCTTGTGCATTCCTATGTCAGAAATCCACATGGTATCTGGTCTCTCTGGCGGGAGGTGACTTATCTTTGTCCAGGATCTGCTCCCATCAGAAGCACAAATAACCTAGGTAGAAGTTGCTATGCTATGATGCCCAGGAAAAGGCGGTCTCCCAAAGTGCACATAGAGGGCATTGCTGCCCTGAGGGAGCAGAGATCTGGCTAGTTTATAGGTGGTTTTTCTTTTCTTTTCTTTTCTTTGTTATTCAAATTCAAGTTAGTTAACACATAGTGTATTACTAGTTCCAGAGGTGAAATTCAGTGATTCATCAGTTGCATATCACACCCAGTGCTCATTGCATCATGTGCCCTCCTTAATGCCCATCACCCAGTTACCCCACCCCACTCCTCACCTCCCCTCCAGCAACGCTCAGTTTGTTTCCTATAGTTAAGAGTCCATTATGGTTTGCCTCCCTCTCTGTTTTTATCTTATTTCATTTTCCTTCCCTTCCCCTATGTTCATTTGTTTTGTTTCTTAAATTCCAATTATGAGTGAAATCATATGATGTTTGTCTTTCTAGGACTGACTTATTTCACTTAGCATAATACACTCTAGTTCCATCCATGTCATTGCAAATGGCAAGATTTCATTCTTTTCAATTTTTTTAATGAGGTTTCAAAAATGTTTTGAAATTTTATAAATTATAACATATGAAAACACTTTGCTAAACAACTAGTTCTGGAGTTCTAGGCCTGGAAGGCTACTAACTTTCTGGGAAATGGAATTGAGTTTGCTCATTCTTTTGACTGCCTTAGGTATTATTGGTTCCCAAGATATATAGGATAACTCAACCCTTAGGTCTGTGGCTGTTAATTGAGCCAGGAATAATGGAAGACAGACTAGTGTAGGGGAAACAAAAAGAGGCAAAACAGGATAGTGGACAAAGCATACATATTGTTGGCATCAGAGGGATGGATCTCTATGTGAAATCTGACCTTCACATCATGGCTCTCTCCAGATTCCCTCAGATCTCTTTTGTTTCTGTGCAGTCTCCCCAGATTTGATGTGGTTTTGTTCCCAACATGCTGATTTTTCTTCCTTGGGCTGCCCTCAGGCTACTGAAGCCCCTTGTCCTAAGCACAGAGCTTCATGTGTGGCAGGGAGTTTATATCCCTGCCTTTTCCCAATGCCAGGACAGCCCTTATTGAGGGTAGACAATGAGGGGCTGAGGAATACACTCCTCCAAGCCTCAGGCTGGAATAAACTCTGAGGCATGCCTTACATTCCAGGTGTCGCCTGTGGGATCAAGCCAAAGTCACTCTCTGTGAGTCCTCACTTTCCTTCTTCCCCTGGTCTGTCACACTTTCCTCACTCCCTTCTTGGTGTCTCCTGGGAGTATCACCTTAATATATCAACCGCATTTGAATCCTTATAGTAGGATCTGCCTCTTGGAAACCCAGCCTAAGAAAATAAACTACCTCAAAGGTTTCTGTGAGGAACTAAATGAAATATGATTATACCGGAATGGTGCTGACCACATCATAGGCCTTTGATAAATGGCAACTACTATCCTCTCTTTAAGAAGGGAGCTGAAAGGGGCACCTAGGTGGCTCAGTGGGTTAAAGCCTCTGCTTTCGGCTCAGGTCATGATCCCACGGTCCTGGGATCGAGCCCCACATCAGGCTCTCTGCTCCGTGGAGAGCCTGCTTCCTCCTCTCTCTCCCTGCCTGCCTCTCTTGCCTACTTGTAATCTCTGTCTGTCAAATAAATAAATAAAATCTTAAAAAAAAAAAAAAAGGGAGCTGAAAGTCTTCTTACCTTTGCAGCCTTTTATAGATCTAATTTGGGGCCCACATGATGGAATATACCTGATAAATGCAGTTCTTGTCCAGCCAAAGTAATGGTGTTTGCTCCTCTCTGAGCAGGCCCTTTGTTGTAGGTAACATTCTCCAACCCCCTCCTGCCTCCAAAATAAATAAATAAATAAATAAATAAATAAATAAATAAATACTGCTTGGAAGGAGTACAATAAATTTAGGAGACAAATACCATGGGTTTGGGAGCCATGTTTATCTGAATTTTTAATTTATATCTGCCATCTATTAGCTCAGCTATTTGATCACAGATAAATTGCTTAACTTCTCTAAGTCTTGATTTCCTCATCTGTAAAAGGGAGAAGAAAAGTCCCACCAATTTTGCTGAGTTGTGAAGATCACACAATGTTTATTGGGTCAGAGACAACTCAGTGTGTTAGTTAAGAGCAAAGATGCTGGAGTAAGACTGCCTGGGTCAAAGCTCTGTCTCTTGTTAACTGTATTAGAGTTCTCCACAGAAACCAAGCCGACAGGAGCTAACTAGATAGTGGATGGATGGATGGACAGATGGATGGATGGATGGATGGATATTATGAGCGGTTGGCTCATATAACTATGTCGGCTGACAAGTCCAAATCCACACAATGGGGTAAGTTCCAACCTGAGTCTGAGTGTGAAGGCAGAAGACTAATGTTGCAGCTTGAAGATAAGCAGAGAAAGAATTCTTTCTTACCCAGGCTTTTATTCTATCCAGACTTTCAACAAATTAGATAAGGTCCATCCTTGGAATATAGTAAGTACTCAGTAAACGTTAGTAAAATTGCCTCTCTGAAAGAGAATAGAAATCCATAAAATGTTAGGTCCATTCTCCTTGGAAATAGCGAGTGAACAAGGCAGCTATAAATATGAAAACTACTGGGTGCCTGGGTGGCTCAGTGGGTTAAGCCTCTGCCTTTGGCTCAGGTCATGATCTCAGGGTCCTGAGATTGAGCCCCGCATCGGGCTCTCGGCTCAACAGGGAAACTGCTTCCCCCTCTCTCTGCCTGCCTCTCTGCCTACTTGTGATCTCTCTGTCAAATAAATAAATAAAAATATTTTTTAGAAAATTGAAAACTACTCTCTTACAGACACCTTGAAGAGAATGATGACCACGATTTTTATTTTTTTGACTACAGAACAGGAATACCAGTTTTCATCTTAAAGCAGTACATGATCCTCAGTTTAGAGACATAGAATTCCAGGCTATCAGTATCAGCAGATGTTGAAATGGACTGAGAAGGTTATGGAATGTCCTATTTGGGGAAGTCTTTAAGCAATACCGTCATGTATCTGGAATAGCTTCAGTCTGATTTTTCCTAAAGATAGGAAAAAAGGAAATTACAACCTTCCCCACCCATGTTTCCTTCTGTTCATTTCATCTCTTCAATTTCCAGAGAATTCTAAGCAAAAATATTAGAATTCTATTTTCCTAACCATGATTTTACTTTTCTGTGGGATTAATATTTTTTGGAAATGTCGGAAAATTTTTCTTTTTTTCCCCTCTCAAATCAGAGGGTTATCCCTGCCTGCCACCTATGAATAGAGCAAACAACACTTTAGGTTAATGCTCCAATGCTTGCTATCACAGGCACCTCCTACGGGTGCTGCATCCTCTGTAACAAGGTGGTTCTTCAGGGATTTTATAATAGTTTTGTGTGATTGCAAACCACTGTCTGGATCCCTATCCTGAGATGTCTGAAAATGCCCTTATCTCATGTATACTTTAATGTGGTATACTGATGCAATTTAAAGATTTTAAAATCACAAAGTAGTATTGTTGCAAGGATATTGAAACAGGCTTTCATTTAGAAGGGGCTCCAACTAGCAAATGTTGGACAACATGAACATCAAAGTAAATATTTACTCAAACAACTTATAAACCACTGAATGAAACAGGAACCCATAAATCTGTAATTAACCTAGAATCCCAATCCTTAAAACAATGTTTAAAGATACTAGTATTCCTAATTATACATGGGGTAACTGAGCTCCCAATATTGAAGTAGCTTTTCCAAGCTCAAACAGCTACCAAGTGAGAGTCTTTTTTTTCTTCTTCTATTTTTTAGAGACATTTCAAACTTAGAGAAAAATTATAAGTATGGTACAAAATTGTAAGCATAAGTAAAAAAAAAAAAAACTATTTTCCTCCTGAACTATTGAGAACTGTTCACCTGATGTCCCATCACACCCAAATGCTTTAAAACAAGGACACTTTCATACATGACCACAATACAACCATCAATATCTGTGGCTACATTAGGCAATAGAAAGAAGCACCTGCACATCATACATCAGTTAATATTCCCAAATTTCATTGAACAAAGATAGTTGAGGTGTAAATATTTCCATTCCCAAGCTTAGGTATAATGAGTGAATAACCTAAGAATGATGATTTTAAAAAATATTTCAAAAAGACCTGTTCATTGATTTATAGGGACATATATAAATGGGGAAGCCTATGCAGTAAATTTGCATATAAATATTTCATTCATTAAACCTCCAAATTAATGTCTAACTTCAAAATATAAAGACATAGAAGATATGACAATAATGACATAACATATCTTGCCATTTATTTTACAGACTGCTATACACATATAAATACACATGTAATATAGTCTAAATATAAGCAATTACAAATTGTGACTATATTTTTGTCTAAAATAAGTAGAGGGTAAAAACCTTAACATTCCTGGACATTTAATAGATCCTTCCATATGTATAAATTTGACCAATATCTTATGTTCCTTAAGTTAGCAATATTTTCATTTTGTCTGGGTTTTGTTGCTATTGAATATATGAAGACATTTTGTAATAAGGAAGACTTCAGTCTATAGAAAAAAATCTAAAAGTTTCCACCCAATTATACAACTGCCAATTAAACTTTTGCAATATTTCAGAGATACAGAAACAGTTGCATAATTCCATGCTCATGAAAATTCCTACTGGGCACAAGCAAAAGCAATTTTTCAGGCCCTTATAACCTCATTATTCTTTAATATTTAAATTTATAGTCAGTCAATTTTCTGTATCCAAGTGTCAGTTTCATTCATGTCAATAGTGCTGGATGCTACTTCACTTCAAACATAACAGGGTTCCTTACTGATATTCAACAAAATCCTCCACAGCATTTGTCTGAAAACTTATTTCCTATAAAGGCTTTTTAACATAGACTAGTTTCCACTCTTAAACATCACATTCTGCAAATCCACAAAATCCAAAGTGCACACGCACATACCACACAGAGGATGAAGGAAAGGAGTGAAGGAGGTGGTGGACGGAGTCAGAACTGCAATGCCTGAGGGACAGCTAGGAGTAGAAAGCTATAAACAACTCTGCAGTGAGAAACAGAGATCCAGTTCTAGAGTCATAGTTTCTCAAAGGATCCTCAAAATTTACCATGTGGAGTGTCATATATGGAGCCCTTTTCAAATCCTTGAAACAGGATGGAGAGTAGATAACAAAAATGAAAGGAAGGAGAGATGTACTGAAAAATGAAGAAAAATTCTGCAAGCATAATTAATTTACTAGGAGAGATAAAAAAGTCAACACAATCTGTAAAACAAATCTGTAAGAAATAAATTCTATGTCAAAATCAGAATAAATCTATAAATTCATCTAATCTGAGAAGTGTGGATTGCACTTTAAAAGTCACATAACATCTCTTAAATACCTATGCATGTTTATTTTAATTTCCTACATTATTTCCAACAATAATTACTTGGGGACAGAATGGTCTAGAGCAGTACTGTCTTTAAATATAATTTAAGGGATGCCTGGGTGGCTCAGCTGTTTATATGCCTGCCTTTGGGCTAGGTCAGATCCCAGGGTTCTGGGATCGAGCCCCATTTTGGCCTCCCTGCTCAACTAGGAGCCTGCTTCTTCCTCTGTGTGCTGCCCTCAACCCCTGCTTGTGCACTCTCTCTGTCAAATAAATAAATAAATAAAATCTTTAAAAATATATGTATTAAATGTAATTTAAGCTGCATTTATATTTTTCAATTTCTATTAGATACATTGAAGGAAAGCAAAAGAATTAGTGAGATTAATTTTAATAATGTATTTTATTTAACATAATATATCTCAAATAATACCATTTTAATATATAATCCACATAAAAATTGAGGTATTTTATATTTTTTTTATTATTGCTAACACTTCAAAAATCAGTAAGTGTTTTATACTTAGAGTCAGCACATCTCCATTTCCATTTCACAGTAACCGTATTAGCCCAGCAGAACAAAGGTAATACGGATTTGTGATGCTGAGGGCCCGATTTTCTTTAAGATTGTATTTTTTAGAGCAGTTTTAGGTTTACAACAAAACTGAGAGGAAGGTACAAAGATTTCTCACTAACCCTGCCTCCATACATGCATGGCTTCCCCATTATCAACACCACTCAACAAAACAGTACTTTTTTTTTTTTAACCAAAGATGGACCTACTCAACACATCAGAATCACTCAAAGTCCATGGTTTACCTTAGGTTCTACCGTTAGTGTTGTACAGTCTATAGGCTTAAAGAAAAGTATAATGACAGATACCCATCATCATAATTTCATAGAGTATTTTCTCCACCCTAAAAATCCTCTGTGTTCTGTGTATTCCTCTCCCTTCATCCCCAAACTCCGGCCAACTGCTAATCTTTTAATGTCTCCATAGTTTTGCCTTTTCCAAAATGTCAAGTAGTTGGAATTATACAGTTTGTAGTCTTTTCAGATTGACTTCTTTCACTTAATAATATGCATTTAAGTTTCCTCCATGTCTTTTCATGGCTTGGTAGCTCAATTCTTTTTAGCACAGAATAATATTCCATTGTCTGGATGTACCAAAGTATTTCTGCATTCAATTACTGAAGGATATCTTGGTCACTTCCACAATTTGTTAATTTTGAATAAAGCTGCCATAAATGGTTACATGCAAGTTTTTGTGTAAACATAACTTTTCAACTCCTTTGGGTAAATACCAAGGAGCACTATTGCTGGGTCATATGATAAGAATATGTTTAGTTTGTTAAGAAACTACCAAACTGTCTTCCAAAGTAGCTGTACCATTTTGTATTCCTACTGGCAATAAATGAGAGTTCAGTAGTTCTTCATCCTTGCCAGCAGTTGGTGTCAGTGTTCTGACTTGTAGCCATTCTAATAAGTGTGTAGAGGTATCTCATTATTGTTTTGATTTGCATTTCCCTGAATATTTGATTTGCATTCCATGTGCTTATTTGTCATCTGTGCCTCTTTTTTGGTGAGGTATATGTTAAGGTCTTTGGCCAATTTTTTAATTGGGTTGTTTGTTTTCTTATTATTGAGTTTTAAAAGCTCTTTGCATATTTTAGTTAATAGTCCTTTATCAGCTGTGTCTTTTGCAAATATTTTTTCCAGTCTGTGATTTGTCTTTGGATTCTCTTGGAATTGTCTCTTGCAGAGCACAAGTTTGTAACTTTAATAAAGTCAAGCTTATCAACTATTTCTTTCATGGATCATATCTTTAGTGTTATATCTAAAAAGACATCACCATATACAAGGACATCTAGATTTTTTAAAAAGATATTACTTATTTATTTGAGAGTGAGTGAGAGAGAGAGAGAGAGAAGGGGGAGAGGCAGAGGGAGAGGGAGAAGCCAACTCCCTGCTGAGCAGGGAGCCCAACACAGGGCTCCATCCCAGGATCCCGGATCATGACCTGAGCCGAAGGCAGACAACTGACTGAGCCACCCAGGTGTCCCTAGATTTTCTTCTATGTTTCACTAGAAGTTTTATAGTATTGCATCCTTAACCTTTTGTAAAGTGGTAGAATTCGTTGTAATTACCAATCAAGTATGCCAATGCCTCTAAAGGGAAAGATGTATAACCAGATATGTTTATTTCATTACCTTTTCTCAGAACTTAGACATCAATTTCTCATCTAAACATGACACAAGCATTGATATATAAATGATTATGTGAAGGAAAAAAGGAGTATCAGAAATATTAATGTTTTCCACAATAGGCCAACATTTTCTGCTTCATGGTATTCTTTATGCAGCACCCTTGACTTTGGTGCATTATTTGCAATTACCTCATTTCCAGTCATTAAAGACAACTTCCTTTTTTTCTTTTTCTATGGTTATAGTTGCTAACCTACATGGCCATGCACTAGTGCTTTATTTTCTTGCTGTCATTTATGGTAAACTCTCTTTTTTTTCTCCCACTCTTTCTTTGACCCTACTGTAATCACCCTACCAGTGTAAGCCTTCCACTAATTTGGATTCTCATTATGGCCAATAATATATCTTTTAATAAACTGACATAATAAAAATTTCCTATTATAATTAATTATTTTTAATATATTCTGGAAGTTAAATTAAGCCATTTTGATAAATAGATCCAATGCGAAAGTTTTGAGACAAATCCATCTTATGCCAAATGCCAATTTTTAATAAATTGGGGTAATAAGCATCTGAAGAAGAGCCAATTGAGTAGCAGAAATGCAGTATATAATACAAATTTAGGCACCTGTACTCATAGTAATATATAATAATCTATTTTAGTATTTTGAAAGTAATAATGATTATTATAGGTAAAAAAAATCTACATGTTCTCTAAGTATTTACCAATGATCTAGGTACCATAACACTGTATGATCAATTTATAACAGAAGTTTATATCTCCTTGGATATAACTTAAAATCTATAAGATAGGGCCCCTGTTATTTGTAGGTATGTGCTAGCCACATTAAATATGTGATCTTTAAAATTCATTTAGCATGGCCCTTAGATTGCAGCTCAACCCTAAACATTTTTGAGACCTCAGAAAATTGCTATTTAAAAGTTACAAGGGTTATCTATCAATGTACTATCAAGACCTCAACTCTTCTTTATGGAAGGAAACAGAAAACATTTATTGTGATTGGGGGGTGGGAGAAAACCTCTTGAATGAGCCATAATTCTGAAAACATAAAACCAGCACACACATATTTTCTTTAGGGAAAAAATGTAAAATATTCACTGCCATGAATTCTATTTGGCAATGTAAATTGCCCTGCATAAAAACTGTGTTTCTGCAAACTGTATTCCTGGACTATGTGTAGATTTAAAAAATAGCATTGCTTATTGGAGTTGTATATGTTCTTGAGTAGCTAAAATGGGAAGTGTGAAGCTGAGATAGAAGTATAGAAAAGCATACAGACATGGTTTTCCCCCTTGAGCTACTATTAGTTGACTTAAAAAGTATGTGATCTGAGTTGACCACTGATGCTCTATATGTGATGTCATTGAGAGAGTAATCCAAATGCACTAATATTATTATCTCATTCTGACCATTAGGGGAGACTACATCCATTTTCATTAAGACAGACTTTCTTGAAATGTGATTTGATTTTACTACCATCAGTCAACCTGGGAAGAGGAAAATTCTGGGGACAGAAAATGCGGAGTTGGAAGACTGAACTCAGGCTGGGATGAGAATGGAGTATTTTCATCTCCTTGGAGTATATGGTTCTTGGATATAGAACATTCTCAAGGGCACTCTCTTTGGAAAGGATGAACTGGTCCTTACTACCTTCATGGAAGCCAACTGATTTATAAGCATCAAAATACTCACCAGACCTTCCTGGGAAATGCTCCCGTCAACTGCAAGAGTAGCTATATTAAAGAATACTTTTAAATTCATACCGTCGGGGCGCCTGGGTGGCTCCATGGGTTAAAGCCTCTGCCTTTGGCTCAGGTCATGATCTCAGGGTCCTGGGATTGAGCCCCACATTGGGCTCTCTGCTCAGAAGGGAGCCTACTTACCCCCTCTCTCTGCCTCCCTCTCTGCCTATTTGTGATCTCTGTCTGTCAAATAAATAAATAAAATCTTTTAAAATAAATAAATTCATACCGTCATTGTTTCCTTCTACCAGATCCAAAATTTTGTGAAAAATGGTAGCCTAATCTTGCTGTGTGGGTGCTCCTTTTATGTTTGGAATGGGATCCCAAAAGGACTAGTCCCTCACTGAGCACCTCCCAGAACAGAAACACAGCAGTAGCCACCAGTAGAGCTTTGTGTGGTGAGTAGCATTTTCAAGAGGCCCTACAGGAGCAGAGTGCCCATCTTACTAATATAGGTCTTGCTTTAAATTCATTTCCTTTTCCAAGGATACTCAAGCCTGCCCAGCAAGACTAGAACATTTCTTTAAAGGCTGACATTCTGGGGCGCCTGGGTGGCTCAGTGGGTTAAGCCTCTGCTTTCAGCTCAGGTCATGATCTCAGGGTCCTGGGATCAAGCCCCACATCAGGCTCTCTGCTCAGCAGGGAGCCTGCTTCCTCCTCTCTCTCTATGCCTGCCTCTCTGCCTACTTGTGATCTCTCTCTGTCAAATAGAAAATAAAATATTTAAAAAAAAAAAAAAAGGCTGACATTCCCTTTCCCCTCAGAGACTATTTCACTATTTCTTCTCTTCTCTCCTCAAACCCTCCGAACACTCTCTTCCTCCCTGCTCACTCTCAAATAATAATCTTACCTTATACTCCACTGAGATAATAGAAATAATCAGAATAATCAGAAAGAATTGTCTTCAGTTTCCCACAAAATGAACCTACAGCCTCTGCTTTCTCTTCTCCTACAATGGAAGACCAATCCCTATTTAACAAATGCCAGGCAAAGCACCTATGTTCTATAGACATCCTCTCTTGCTCTCTCAAAGATTTCACTCTGGCAATTATTCCCTCTCTCTCCAAGACTGAATTTATTCTTCTCCAAGGGTTATTAACATTGACAAATATACAGGTTCTAGATCTGACATTTGGAAAACAAACAAACAAACCCAAAAAACCTTCTGGACCTTTCATTTCCTGCCAAAAAATATCTCCTTTCCTGACTTCTCTCAACAGCCCGAATGTCTCAAAATTCTTGTCTATATCTACTTCCTTAGCTCCTACCTTATCTTCAGCTCACTTCAATGGGGTTTTCACTCCCTATACATCAATGACTCCAATGAAATAGCTTGTCAGGATCTTGTCAGTGACCTCCATGCTGCCAAATTTTATAATTCCTTCTCTGTCTCCTCTTGATTCACTTCTTAGCAGTACATCAAACACTCTTACCTTTTTTAAAAAAGCTCTTTTCTTGAATTCCAGAACATCATACATTATTTCATTTTCTCCTGACTTAATTGATTCTCTCAATATTCTTTCTCTTCTGTAGCCAACTTCTAAATGTTAGAGCATTCTAGAGATTGATCCTATGACCTTTTCCTTTATCTCCCGTTCATATTCCCCAATAACTCATTCACATCCATTTCTTTAAATACCATACATATTTTCATAACTCTTAAATTTAAATCCCCCTTCCTCGCTAAACCTTGAATTTCAGATTGTATATCTAACTACTTGACATGACACAGCTTATAAAAAGACTAGGCATAACTTACAAAAAACAGAACTCATGTTCTGTACTATACCACCCAGCCACTGCCAACAAAATTTTTATCCCTTCTTCCCCTCTCCCTTCAGGAAAATAATGCTACTAAATAAATAATATGACAAACATAAATACTACTAAATAACTAAACCTAGGTATCATTTCTGAATTCTCTTTGCCCTTTTATCGACAAGTCATATTGATTCTAAGTCAAAGTAGATCTCAAATCTTTCACATATCTTTCTCTTTGCTTCTACCTCCTTAAACAAAACCAGCCACCATCTTTTGTTACCTAGACTAAGATAATAGCCAAAATACTTTCCCTATTCCACCGTTGCACTCCTAGTCTTACACACTCTGCAGCCAGAATTATCTTGTTAAACAGTAAATTAGATCCTGTGGTTTACCTGCTTAAAACATGCCCATATCTTCTAGTCATTCCAATTGCCCCTTGATGCCCTGCAGGAACAAACAAAACAGGCCCTGCCCAATTCTGACTCACTTTGTACCACCTTATCCCTTCCTTGCTGTTTTATTTATACTCCCTGTGATTTATAATAAGAAACATATTTGCTCTTCATCTCCATTTCTGGCACAGAGCTCCTAGAACCCTTGGAACTTCATAAGTGATGAGAAGAAAAATGTGTCTTTTGTTATGCTGATGTGGTGCCTCCTGGAAAGCCTCTGGGTCATCTGAGCATAGAGGTGGGGACCAGAGTAAACCACCATGTGATTAGAGGATTAGAACCTTTAGTTCCACTCACCTGACTTCCCTGGAAAGGGAGAAGAGGCTGGAGTTTGAATCAATTGCCACTGGCCAATGATTTAATCATTCATGCCTATATAATGAAGCCTTCATAAAAACCCAAAAGGATGAGGGCTTCCTCATTGGTGAGCACATGGAGATTTAGGAAGAATAGTGTGCAAGGAAAGGGTACAGAAGCTCCGTGCCCTTTCCCCATACCTTGCCCTATGTATCTCTTCATCTCTTCATATTCTTTTACATCCTTCATAATAAACTAGTAATCTAGTGAGTCAACTGGTTTCTTGAGTTCTGTATGTTGTTCTAGCAGTTAGTCAAACCAAAGGAAGGGGTCATGGGAACCTATGATATACAGCAGCCAGTCAGTCAGAAGCAGAGGTAACAACCTGCATCTGAGGTGCAAGGTCAGGTGGGGGGAGTGTTGGGCATTGTGGACTGAACCCTTAACCTGTGGAATCTGATGCGATCTCACACGTAGATGGTGTCAGAATTGAGCTGAATTATAAGACACTCAGCTGGTATCAGAGAATTGCTTGGTGGTGTGGGAAGAAACCGACATGTCAGAACTTGTGACCAGAATCATATTTCTCTTCCCTCAGTTGCTCTAACTCAGTGGCTCTTTCTCAAAACTTTGCCTTTGTTGATCCTTCTATATGGAATGTTCTTCCTCCCCTTCTGATCTTCACTTGGTAGGCTCCATCTCACCATCTACATCATGGCTCACATGTCAACTCCTTAGAAAAGTGCCCTGACTACCATCTCTGTTGTTCCTTTATACCACTTTCAATTTCTACAGGATTGCTCTATTTCCTTCAAAGTATTTACCGTTGGGACACCTGGGTGGCTCAGTTGGTTAAGCGGCTGCCTTCAGCTCAGGTCATGATCCCAGCGTCCTGGGATCGAGTCCCACATCAGGCTCCTTGCTCGGCGGGGAGCCTGCTTCTCCCTCTGCCTCTGCCTGCCACTCTGTCTGCCTGTGCTCGCTCTCTGGCTCTCTCTCTCCCTCTCTCTCTGACAAATAAATAAATTTAAAAAAAAAAAGTATTTACCATTATTTATAATTATTTCTCTAGGTGGTCTGACTCCCTCACCCCCCACTTGCCACAATCTATGTTTCATGGAAACAAGGACGGTGTCTTCACCAATAACCTATGTGCTAAAAATTTCCTAGCACAAAAGAGATATCAATAGAAATAGTTGTTATAGAAATGAATATCTTGGCAGCTTGCCAAAAAAAGGACAGAATGAAAAACCTGAATGAATCTGTTCTTAGCCCATGTAAAAGAGAACCTGGTGTCATTTCCAGAAACTAATTAGGGCATACTTTAAGGGGATCTATCATGCCAGCCTTAACTCCACCATCATAACATGGATATTAAAGGAAATGGACCTCATTTTATATTCACAGACAGCCAAAGCCTGACTATACCAGTTATATTTGCAACAATTCAGGCAGGTGGATGTTATTATCTCTACTTTAAAATAGCAATATGAGGCCCAGGAAGATATAATAATGTTCCCAAATCCTCATAGCAAATAAATGGTAAAGCTGGGATTCCAACCTCTGTGTGTTTGATTCAAAGGTCCATGTCCTTCCTTGTACTCTAGACATAATAGACTGCTGGGCATAATAGTGAAGCATCTTCTTTTCTGAAAACACTTATTGCTATTCATGAACCCAAAGGGAGTTAAAAATGTGAATATAAGAGTTGGTCCACAGGGTTAAGAGGGAGAGGAAAAGAAGAAACTGTGTGTATGAAAAATGCAGCTGATGGGTGTCTTTTCAAATACTTTGGTGTCTCAATAGGGCCTGTTGAATCACACATACACATAATCAGTGTAATTCCAAGAGCAAGCCCGCTTGGCTCAGCAGTTTTAATATACAGATCAATTTTGCATTACCTCCTTCTGGCTGTGAGTGCTCATAGAGGGAGGTCATAAAACATTTATTGGGCCAAGGATGCAAATTGAGCAAAGAGTGAATCTTCAATCTGTGGACAGGCTCTTGAAAGAGACTTGTCAGATAAGTCTGTGATGAGCGTTTGCTCTGCCCTACACCCTATGAAATTTTTATTTTCATTTCCTTTAAAGAATTCACCTCTTTAGGGGATGGAAAATTATACACATACACACATATACATATATATGACTATGGCATAATAAATCATATGCCATTTACATTTTAAAAATAAAAAATGCATGTGACCAAGACTATTAGAAAACTAAACTTAGAATATTATAACAGAATTATGACAGGTATTCTCCAATTATATCCTGCGGGTGAAACAACATTTGGAGACCTCAAGAAAAGGCACAAAATAAGTGTTCATTTCTACCATGAACTAGGACTCCAGGCCAAAAGTCTGTATTGTGGCACAATATTCAGAAAACCAGTTCGTTAATCACCAATATAGGGGATTTCAAGGCCTGCATTGGAACCCAGAGAAATGATGAAACCAGGATGATCTCCACACTTGCTGTGTTACATTTAATTAACTCTCAGGGTAGCATGGCCTGCTGCTGTCCATCCTAGTCTATCTTAACCATTTCTCCTAATTCAGCTAATGAGAAATGAATGGTGGTTCACCATCATCAGTCAGTCATCTTGGCACATGAAGGCAAGGAAATGAGCAACACCAAAGAGAAGGGGGTGGTGGTTCATATATTGGGCAGGTCTAGTTCAACCCTTGAAAACCCTGTGCATATATAAGGTTTTATTTCCGGGCATAATCTGAAGATTTCCTCCATAAAGTCTCATCTCCAGTTCCAACTAGGAGTGATTGCATCCTTTTCTAATCTCCCTGAGAATGGAAATCTAAAACAGTCTTTGAAATGAACTAAGGCTAACTTGCAGCCTTGTTTTTCTTCTTAAAAAAATACAACGGATAATAAAGGGGTAGCGTGTGTCTTATATTGGGGTTGGTTTTTTGCGGGGGCGGGGTTGGCCTAATGGCTGGCAAAAGTGCTATAAATAGCAAGAACTTAATATTTGTTAATGAAGGTGTAATTTGTACTTCTATTTCTCTCTTCACAGATAATGACAAACTTAGGCCAGTGGTCATATTGCCAATGGCTGGACATCTCCTGCCATGGCAAATAAAGTCAAGTATAAATTGAAGGAAGATAAATAGTTAAAAAGAAAAACTGCTAGGTTTTACACGTGTAAGCTTACCACCAGCCAGCCATAAGCTTCTTGAGGGCGAAAACAGCCTTCAGTATCCCCAGTAACTATCCCAGTGTCTAGTCTGCAGGCAGCTAGCTGTTCAATACTTATTTACTCAATGAATGTCATCCTGCCACTCAGACATATGCACATGCACACACACACACACACACACACACACACACACGGCATCTTCCCAGCATTCACAGATATGGATTTTACGTTTAAAGGAGGTACAGTAAACATGCAAAATTTTCTATGACTACTAGCCTAAATCCCTTTGGGCACTTTAATAGCTTTCTATGTTTTTCAATTGATCCTGGTTTCACTTCATTCTACTTTCTCCAAAAATGTTTTCCCATTTGTAAGCCTTACCTAGCCCCCCATTGCTTTGCCAGTTACTATAGTTTCGCCTGAGGTCAGCATCATTTCTATAAAACCCCAAGGCAGGGACAGCCACGTGGGCAGCTGCCTCAGCCCACTCTTTCTCAGCAAAAGATTTCACTAAAAGAAGAAAGACTCAGATTACCCCAAACTGTCCTCCACTTACTTTGGAGTTCTAAAAATGCAAAGAACTGCTGTGTGAAAAAATAATATTTGTCCCTCATGGAAAATCTTTTTCAAATCATTTGATCAGGACACACGTAGAGAATGATGTAGTTAATTTTCAACCAAGCAACCCAACATCCCAACTTTCCCCTGCAAAGGAAGAGCTGGAGGTGTCTGGGTGGCTCAGTCGGTTAAGTGTTGGACTCTTGGTTTCAGCTCAGGTCATGATCTCAGGGTCATGGGATCTAGCCCCCATTTGGGCTCCACACTCGGTGGGAAGTCTGCTTGAGATTCTCTCCCTCTCCTTCCTATTCATGCTGGTGTGGGCACACAACCTCCGGCTCTCTTTAAAATAAAAATAAATCATAATAATAATAATAAAAAGATATGAATAGAGCTGAATCCAAATATAACAGCAAACACTGTCCCATATATTTATTGTGTTTTGGCTAAAATATCTCCCTAAGAGTCACAAAACTGGTGAAATCCAAATAAAGTATTGAGTTGATAGTAACTTATCAATGTTGGTTCCTTAGCTGTGACAAGTGTACTATAGTAATATAAGATGTTAACAATAAGGAAAACTGGGCAAGGAGTATATGAGAAGTCTGTACTAGCTTTTGCAGCTTTTAGTAAAGCAAAGTATTGTAAAATAAATTTTAAAAAAAACTTTTAAAGATTAAAAAAAAATCATAGGGGCACCTAGGCAGCTCAATCAGTTAAGTGTTCCAATCCTTGATTACAACTTAAGTCATGATCTCAGGATCATGAGATCAAGCCCCAGGTAGGGTTCTGAGCTCAGCACAGAGTCTGTTTGAGAGTCTCTTTCTCCCCTCTCTGTAGGCTTCTCTGCCTGCCCCTGCCCCCCTGCCCACCACTTGGCAATACTCTCTCTTTCTCTCTCTCAAATAAATATTTTTTTTTAAGTCACAGAATACAGAGATGAACTCTATCAGATGACTAGATCTCTCCCAAAGTTTTTCCAAGAAACAAAGTTCCTACATGAAAGGCCCAAACCTTGTTCACAGTTTTAGACCAGAGATATGACTGGAGGGCTGGCTGAGAAAGGGTAACAATGGTGGTGGGTCAGATTCAGGAAAACAACACAGTGTTCTGAGGAACAGCCACTGAGAGGTGAGGAATGAGATTCTTCAGGCCTTAGTAGAGTCTTGAGTGGAAGCAAAGTAAAATTATACCTGAATTTAAACCAGCCTATCTCCTTTCCCCGTCTCTAGACTGTTTGTGTCCCTTTGACAGGAGAGAGTCATACCATTGAGATAATCCTAGATAAACTAACTGCATTGTATCCTGAAAAAGAAACATCTCCAAGAAAGAAAGCCTTTTCCAAACACGTTAAAAGATGAGTCATGGTATTCCTAGAGACAGTAGAGCAAGTGTCAGGCAGGAGCCATAGTGAAAATGGCTGACCCACACTTCAGGGAGACCACGCGAAAGGATGAATCAGAACTACAGGTATGAGAAGAGTCTGAGGCAGGCAAGCTGCTCCTGAAAGAGTGGGACTTCTAGGGAATGATAAGCAGGGCCTGTGCATTGTGCAAACAACAAAAGAGTGTTGCAGTTACAAAGGACCTGGGTAACCAGCAATCTTGGTGAGAGCCTGCTCAACTGACCTTACCTAGGATCTCACAGCTTGTGGGGCCTCAAGGATATCTGAGTATATTCAATGGGGGAGATTTTGAATGTCTTGGAACTTCACCAGTCAAAGCAGCATTAGTAAAGAGTCATAGAATTCAGGGCTGATACCAATGGGCATGTTCCCTCAACTTCAAGTGACATTGGACTCTTTCAACTTACATTGTATATCTGGGTGAAGCCAAACCATGACAAGCAGCACTGCCTACTGCCTAAGAGAATCAAAAATTTTTATAGACCTGATAAAGCCCCAGTTGGGCTGTAATGGAAGGGAAAGGTGGCAATTATGTATTTTATTTCTTATTAATTACAGAAATAATTTCAGTCATAGTAACAGTCTATAAAACCAGAAGTGTTGGGTCCATTGAGGTCAGGCTGAGCTTTCCATGAATTTGACTTCAGGGATAAAAGAAAGTCCGGAAGGACACATTAGTGGTGGAATTTCCCCCAACTGAGATGCTGAGAGGATGGCACCCTATTTGAGGATACCCCATCCTGCCATATAGAGCCTAAAACTTGAAATGTTGAAACTGATTTTCCTTTCAGAAGCCAAGACATTACAAACTGTTAAATGATAAAGTACCTTTTAAAAATAGTTACATATTTATTCTCCTAAAAAATCTGAGCTCTGCCATTCTAGTCTTAGATTTAAGACTTTTCTGTAATGCTGTTCTAATCCACAAATTAGAATCGGCCATCAGGAGAATCTTTTACCCTTCTTTAAGGAACAAGGAAGGATCAACACTTAGCCTATCCCTATTGTACGCCAGAAGTTTTTAAATTATTTTAATCTATAAGTTAACAAAGTAGTACCTTTTAAAAATTTAATATAGAACTATATAAAATAAAGAGTAACCACCTTTATTTTACTCTCACTCTCTAGCATTTGCCACTGTTAACAATTCAGTGACTGTTCCCAGCACTTTGCATGTGAATACAATCATAAAAATAAACATGTTTTTAGAAAGATGAGATTATACTCTACATCCGACTTTGCGATCCTTGACACTTAAAACTTTCTTCACATACAGAATCTTTCTGACTACACTATGACACAGATAATATTATACCTATTTCAAGAATGGGTAAGAGTGCCTCAAGAACATTGTATATTTTACCCAAGTTCACACAAGCAGTAAATAGAATTCAAGCACAAATCTATTGTTTCTCTAAGGCTAGCTACATGAAATAGAATTGGTATATCTTAACTTTCATTGTATAGTCCAGGGATAGACAAACTTTTCCTACAAATGGACAGATAGTAAATATTTTAGGCTTTGTGGAGCACATGAGATGCTCTTTTTGAGTTTGCTTGTTTGGTTGGTTGGTTGGTTTACAACCCTTTAAAAATGTAGAAACCACTCTTAACTTAGGGAGCCATGCAGAAACAGGCCTTAAATGATGGAGATTTGGTCTGAGCGGTTGTAGTGTGTTAATCCCTGATATAATTTCAACTGCACGATTTAACAATATGGGCTTTTTAAAATGCCAAAATTTGCTTCTGTGCCACTGAATGTATCTTTCCTTTTGGCTAGACATATACATTCTTAAAATACAAATCAAGCTTTGGAAAGTTTGAGATCACTGACTCCATCCTTGTACATGTCACTCACCATGACATCATTCATCAGGCAGTAAGTGACAAGGCTTCACACAACCCATTCAGGTCAAACTGAAGTGGAGACTCGGTTTTCCTGAAACTGACACTTTGGGAAAACAAAAAGATAAAAGTATAAATCTCTCAGATAGAAGTATCAGTAGAAGACTACTTCAAAATATTTGTATCTTGTTTCTTTTTGTTAGTTGCCAAGAATTTGCCATCATCAGAACTGAAATCTTTATTTTGAGACACTAATGAGCAAACCATTGAAAGACTGGCTGCCATTTTTACCACAATGAGGTTGTATTGCTTCATATTGTCAAGACACAATTCCTCCATGCCTCTCAACCTCATCTCCTTAGTAGAAGAAAAATAATTTGGTGTGACATCTATCTCTCTGAAAAAAAATCAAGGTGTATTAGAAAAAATAGGATCTTTGGAGACAGACTTAAATTTGAATACCAATGTCTTTATTTATTGTTTGCTGATATTGGGCAAGTTACTTACACTCTCTGGGCCTCAGCTACTTTATCTCTAAAGTGCAGATAGAGTTTAGAGATAAACTTTAACTTATCTAATCTTGTGCAAGATTGTTAAAAGAGAAAATTGCAGATATACAGATACCTGATTTTAATAAAATAATATAATGTTTCATTATTATAGGACAATAATACTGCAGATAAATACAGCAAAATCATCCTACAATAGCAATCTTTAGCTGGCCCATGAAATACAAAATCCAGTGTTTTGGGGGTTTTTTTTGTCACAAAAGCACATCAGCATAATAGCTTTTATAATTCTATTAACACTCCCAGGAAGAAGGAGGCAGATTTTAAAGAACTTGTGAGATCATTCTCTACAGTCTAGTGTTAAGACATACATTTTCCTCACCTAAAAACAACTAAAAATATAGGGTGTCTTATTAGAAATCTTGCTCTGTTTGTAAATGCACATAATTAGAAAAGTAATACAACTTCTTTTAACTAGCTCCAACATATTTTTTATCCATCAACCTGAGCAAGAACAAACAATGCTAACACAATGTCTGTTCTCTGTTTAATAATGGATTCAGCAAAGGAAGAATACATCCTAAAAGATTAATAAGAAGCAAATATCCAGGACAGTGAAAAGACAAACAGCAGACTGGCTGTTTTGCTTAACCGCCTGTCAGTAAATATTCATGCCTGGCTTTGGTCTTTCCCTGGGCCCATGCTGCTAAACTTGGCCTCCTCAAATTTCTGTCAATAGCCTAAAAGCTATATTCAAACAAACATTCAAATGTACATCACCCTCGTTCCTTCAGACAAACTGACACAATGCGTTTCCATTTTAATTAGGGAGACTTCTAAAATGATTTACATCAGAACTGTTCAAGGCTCAGGAGCAAATGATAAACGTATTTTTACATATTTACATTTTTGCATGTAAAATTGCATATTTACATTAACATATTTACATTAACATATTCTTCAATTGTGGGCAGCAGGGCTTGAGGAATTCAAAAGCAAAAGTCAGAACATATAATCCTTAAAGTAATATGAAAGTCACCTAAGGAACCCCAAAATATTAAATGCAGATCAAATGTTGCTAATTAGAATCTCACAATCCTATCAGATTCATTAAAAGTCATTGAGCTTCTTCCAGAAGTAAAAAGCAAACAAACAAAACAACAAACAACGAGACTATCTTTAATCAGGGGTGGTATTTCTTTTTTATTTTTTAAGATTTTATTTATTTGTTTGAGAGAGAAAGAGCATGAGAGACAGCATGAGAGGGGAGAAGGTCCGAGGGAGAAGTGCACTCCACACAGAGCTTGGAAGCCTGATGTGGGACTCGATCCCAACCAACTTAGTTGGCTTAACCAACTAAGCCACCCAGGCATCCCGGGGTGCTCTTTCTGAGACTCTTGAGCATCACCTGTTACCAGACATTACCTGCTCCACATGGCACAGTCCACATCTCTCCTCTTTTCAATCCACTTTATCAGGTTTCTCAGCACAATCTTACCAAATAATAGATATCTTTCCCGCCGCACACACACACACACACACACACACAATTCAGTGGCTCCCTTAGTAACTACAAATTCTTAGTAAGACACCTCTCAACCTGTAATGTGGGTACCCTCTGTTTTTTCCACTCCCTTCTCCCTGTCACTGTACTCACTACTGTGTTCGCGATTCCCAGAGACTACTACACACATTCATGCCTCCATCCCTTTGTTCATAGTGTTCCCTTGGCAAAGCTGCGAGAACAAAATTAGTAGCATTTCAAGTGACAATAGTGTTTGGCAGGTATTCTCTTCTGAGGTATTCAACTTTCATCATTTTTGCATATATGTTGAAGTTTATGCTCAAAAACCAGGCATGAACATGGTTTTCCCTGGAAAATATTAGCACATCCTTCTTTCCACCTATCAACACCAGCTAGAAGCATAAAAGAAATTTTAAAATAATATACTATCTAAATTCACTTAGTCCTGTGCAACAAAGAACTCTTTTTTTCTTGATCCCTGTGCCACCCACCTATGCCATTAAAAAGAGTGATCTTTAAAATAAAGGACATCCTAGCCATACAAGATTCACTGGAATTTTATTAATGTGATGATCTCATGATGATTAGAAGTTTTATGCTACATTCAGAAAAAAAGCTTTGACTCCAGTTGTAACAAGACCATTCACCTTGCTGATTATTCAGGGTAATGACAGAAATTACATGTAACCTTAGGTAAAATTTCAACATAACGAGGCTTTATTTAGCAACTCCCAGCCAAGATATAATCCCTCTCCTCTCTCACAGAGGCTGCACATTTACTTTTCAACAATTTCCAGTCTGTAGTTGCATTTTTATGTCATTTTATTAATATCTGCTCTTCCCCACAAAACAGTAGGCTCCATGGGGACAGAGATCCTGTGTGTTTTGCTCACCACTGTATGCGTAGCACATAGCACAGAACATGGCACTGAGTTAGCATTCAAAAAATATTTGTTGAGGGCGCCTGGGTGGCTCAGTGGGTTAAAGCCTCTGCCTTCGGCTCAGGTCACGATCTCAGGGTCCTGGGATCGAGTCCCGCATCGGACTCTCTGCTCGGCAGGGAGCCTGCTTCCTCCTCTCTCTCTCTACCTGCCCTCTCTGCCTACTTGTGATCTCTCTCTGTCAAATAAATAAATAAAAATCTTTAAAAAAAAATTTGTTGAATGGGTGAACAGCATCTACACATGGAGAATCTGCTCAAATGATAAGTTATCTAAGTGAATTCAGAACATTAGCCTAAGAAAATAAAATGGAAAGGGAACTTGGGCTTAACAAAGCAATATTCATAGTATCAATGCTTCATTTAGAAGTTAATTAAAAAAAATAAGTAAGTAAATAAATAAATAAATAAGTCTCCTTCAATTTTAAGAAGCTTCAAATCAGGCTTGAAATTTTAAATATTTTCTAAGATTTTAGAACATAGTGGAATACATACATGAAAATGATACTCCTCAAATTGAAAGCAAGATAAATTAAAAAAAAAATACACTTTGGGTTTAAGGACTTTGACTTCCTTCTGTCAAGCCCCTTCAATTTCTCTTTGGAACTAGGCAACATTTATATAAAAACACTTATATACAAAAACCCTTGTAGAAATTTGGTAGGATTAGGGGGAGAATTTTCTAACAACCAAATTAGAGTTCCTCTTAAATAGGAACTGCCCTTGGGGCGCCTGGGTGGCTCAGTGGGTTAAAGCCTCTGCCTTCGGCTCCGGTCATGATCCCATGGTCCTGGATCGAGCCCCACATCGAGCCCCGCATCGTACCCCGCATCGAGCCCGGCATTGGGCTCTCTGCTCAGCAGAGAGCCTGCTTCCCTTCCTCTGTCTATTTGTAATCTCTGTCTGTCAGACAAATAAATAAAATATTTAAAAAAAAAAATAGGAACTGCCCTCACATAGAAGTTAAAAGTTTGGGGTGGATTATGATTCCTGCCAGTTAAGGTGACAACAGAGTTCAAGCCTTCAAAAAACAACACAAACAAATGAACAAACAAAAAGAGCAGCAGTACTCTGCATAAGATAAGGAATTTGTTATTGCCAAAGAGGAAAAAATAAAGCTAGAGGAAAGAAAGAGAGAAGGGATCAGGATATAGGGGCCAAAAAGTCGGAGAAAAGTTGGAACTAGATACTAACTGGGAGCAATGAAACTCCTTGGTGTGGCATGGTCAAAGGATTATTTCAAGAATAACTATGACTTCATTCCACCTCTAACATGATGAAGTGTCATGCATCAGATTAACTCTCCCTCTCAGATCAACAATAAAAGCAGATTTGTTTTGAATAAATACAAAAGTGAATGAATGAATGAATGAATATTTGAAGGCATCATAAATCATCTAAGGACAGGACTTGAAAGATTGATATCACAGACAGAAAGTAAGCTCACTGAGGTGAGACTCACATTTGCCTCTGCTTTTTCCCTGAGGCATTTACCAATTTGTAGCACGAAAGAAGCAGAAAGCAATCTAAAGCTGGAGGCAGTTCTATTGGGCTGGTGAGAGAGAAGTTAGAATTTGGAGATGCCCAGATTTGCAGGGCCAAGATCAAAGAGAGGAAGGAATTACACAAAACTGAGTTAGAAAATTCTACATGCAATTTCCCAACAAGATATTAGCTGACACCTAAGCTTCATATGCGTGTCACCAAAAAGACAAGTGGAGAGTAAGACCGAGAGGCTAAAATGATGAGCAAAACTATCTGATGTTTTTTGGTGCTGGAAAGACAAGGTTAGGGCTCAGGACCTGCCAAGGTGATGGTTCTCACAATAAAGAATCCAAAATTTCAGAAGACACCATAAAGTGTTACCCCATTGGAATTAAAAAAAAAAAAAAAAAAAAGACAAACAGACCAATGAAAGGCTGAAACTGAGCCTTGACTCTAGTAAGATAACCAGTCCTTCTTTTACTTGCCTGTGAGAAAAAAGCCAAACTCTTTGGAGAAAGGTAACATCATCTAAGTGCTCATACACAGTGTCCTGCACTCAATCAAAAGACATACCAGGATTGAAGACCACATGATCACAAACAAAAATAAAAACACAAAGCAGCCACTGGTAGAAGAGATACTGGAGATATTAGACAGAGGTTTTAAAATAGCTGTAATTAAAATGTCAAGAAGAGGTAAAATGGAAAATCCCAGCAGAGAATATAACCGCAACTGAAGAGTAAGATTTTAAGAGGTTTAATAAGAAATGCTAACTAAAGTATGCACTTTAGTAAATAATGTATCTATTTTGGCTCAGGAATTATAACCAACATTCCATATTTCAGATGTTAATAATAGGGGAAATTGGGTACAGGGAATACGGAAACTCTCTGTATTAACTTTGTAACTTTTCTGTTAACCTAAAGCTGTTTTAAATTTTAAAAAAAAATTTAAGCAGTCAGAGAGGGAAATAAAGTTATCTTCAAAAGGACTAATAAGATCCACAGCTAACTTTTAATCAGAAATAATGAGAACAAACAACAACAACAACAGCAACAAAAAACACTTCTTAAAAATAATCTAAAACCATAAAAATAAGACCCTGCCAAGCTAGGATTCAACACCTAGCAAATGTATCTTTCATAAGTGAAGGCAAAGTACAGATATTTTAGACAAATAAATCTGAGTTTAATTATTGCCAGGATGTCATACACTGAAAGAAAATAACTAAAGAAAGTTTTTAAGTATAAGAAAAATGATCCTAGATGGAATCCTGACATAAATATATGAATGATGTCAAGAGAATGGAGGAAATATTTAAGAAAAAGAATAAATTTGGAGAGAATACACTCCCAGGTAATAAGATTTCTTGTGTGACTACCCTAATTAAAACACTGGTACTGACAAAAGGTTAAAAGGAAAAGATTCACTGTAACAGAAAAGAGAGTCCAGAATCATACTTACATATTCACTTGTTCTTCTACAAATGTCAGTGCTATGCTGGGGTAGAAGGAGAGAGAATGTTCATTTCAATAACTGATGCCAGAACAACTGGAATAGTGAGAATAATAAAATAATAAAACATCTAGAAAAGCAAGAGGGTTTATTTATATCGTTGGGTTAAATGAAGATTTCTCAAGGAGAAAAATGCACTAACAATAAAAGAAAATGTTGATAAGTTGGATTGTATTAAAATTAAAATGTTCTGTCACTCAAAGACACCATTAAGAAAATACAAATGCAAATGTTACAAAGGATAAACATATATGCAATATAAATACCAATAAAAGACCAATATATTAAGGATATATATCAAGACCTACAAATCGATAAGAAAAATACTTCTACAAAGCAATAAGATGTGCTTATGGGCACAGAAATCTTTCAGGGTTTAAATGGGGGGGGGGGAATCTATGAAAAGGGAATGGAAAATACTCTATCCTTCAGGGACAAAAGCTTCATAGAGAGGTGGGGTAATGATGGCAATGATGAGAAAATAAAACTAGGATGCCATTTTGCTCACGACATCAGAAACTGGCCAGAGTGTCACGTGGTGTCTTAAAGTATTGGAGAGGCACTGCTGAAATCAGAAACTGCATAACTGTGGGTCTGAGTTGTGTGGGTTGGAGCCAATTGTGATATGGACAATAAACAGAAATGCTGAAAAAATGGTATGGAAAGCTGGCCCTCACCTTCAGGCACTGCAGATAATGTGAAAACGAATCACAAATGCATAAATGAGATGGCAAGGGAAGAGGGAAATTGAGGAAATACTATATATACTTTGCTGAGTATTAAATTATGAATTATGTTGATTCTTCTTTCTAGATTTCTATGCTGATGACATTTGATATTTGTGTAGGGGGCCATACGTACCACCAGGTCATAGTGCAAGATCATAATATTTAGAATCTTGGCTCTTGGCTCTTGTTTCTAAACAGAAAGGGCAGCATTTGGTCATATAAAAGGCAAAAGATTTCCTATCATATATTTCACAATTATTGAATATGTTTTTAAGAATTATGAAAAAATAGATTAATCAGAAATCTCTCATAAATGACCTGTTGTCAATCTCTGCCAATTTTACCACCAAGATAAATCTCCTTATTTTTCCTTCTTTTCCATTTCTGTATTTATTTCTCCAAGTCAGCCTTTGACTATTTCTCCCTTAAATGAGCAACCTTGGCCTTGCTGCCACATGAGTATTTCTGAAAGTGTCTACCTTAAAAGCAGACCAGTTTCACAACACAGCATGCAATGTATCCAGTAAAAAAACAAAAAGCAGAAACAGATCCATAAATACAGAGAACAAACTGATGCTTGCCAGAGGGAAGAGGTGGAGTTTGGGCAAAATAGGTAAGGGGAGAAGGAGATACAGGCTTCCAGTTATAAAATAAATAAGACATGGGGAATGAAAGGTACAGAAAAAGGAAATATAGTCAATGGTATTGTAATAGTGTTGTATGGTGATAGATGGTAGTAGCTACACTTGGGCAGCACATAGAGAAGCATATAGAGGAGTTCAGGTCTACTATGTTATAGTCCTGAAACAAATGTAACATTGTGTATCAATTATACTTCAAAAACTTTTTTTTAATTTAAAAATTTTTATACAGAATAAAAAGAAAAAGAAAAAAGATGCTTTTCAAAAAAAAAAAGACTACAATAGAAGACATAATTACAAGATGTCTTGTTTTATGTTTATCCTATAAAATTCTGAATGGTAAATTTACCATGACTACAAAATGAGTTCTTGTTGATATTTTATTGCATACTATGGATAAGCCTTGCATGTGTGGTTATAATCAATGATGTAAAGCAACGATCTTTGAGAGAGGCATTGGAAGCCAGTGTTCACAGATGATGCAATGGGTGATGCAAGACCATGGGTGATAAGGTAACCAGCATTTAATAAAAAGGTATTAAGGAAAAACCAAAGGCAAGAAGATCTATATTGTTTCAGTATCAACAGAGTCTGAAGAGCCATGGCCTTGCAGGCAGTAACAGTGTTGCTAAATTTCCTTGCAACAAAAACATTATCCAGGAATAAAACATGTGACAATAAAGGACACTAAGACATAGTTCTTGGACCTTATCAAGAAGATATCTGGATATTATAAAGAATCTTTATGACTTCTGATTGGACAATAAATAAATATGTAAGTACTTCTTCTCTCCCTATTATTCTAAATGTTTATTGATACATCAGTATATTCATATGAGCCCATGAATATTATAATTCATGTCTACTCTAATCATTTATATCAGCAGAGACCCTGCAACAAAACAAACAACAAAACAAAACAAAAAAACAAAACAAAACAAACAAACCCATTTGTCCCAAACTTCACATGCCATAGAGGCAGCCTTACACGCTAAATATTCTTCAACAGTTAAATTAAGAAATGTGTAGTACAGTCACAAAGTGAGAATGAACATACTAAAACTGAATGCAATGATGTGGATGAATCTCATGAGTGAAGAAAGACATAAAAGTGTATGGACTATACAATTCCATGTATATAATTTTCCAAAGTGGGCAACATTAATCTACAAGAGTGAAACCGTCAAGATAGTAGTAACCTTTGGGTAACGGGGGGGGGGGTGTGTGTGGCAGAACAGTAATGAAGCAGAAGAGGGTTTAAAACTGAACCAATCATTGCAAACAAACTTAAAGTCAAATGTACTGAAACATTTTTGTTCCAATCCTTTTCTCCACCCTTAAGAAGGCCATTTCATTATTCTAGGTCATCCCCTCATTTTGTCTTTGTCTTTGTCTTAGAGAGGAAATGTGAAAGTAACTCACAAAAATATTTTTCAATGTTTTCAAGCTGTCTGAGACAAGACTTTATGCACTTCACTATATGTTTGCTAGAGGACACATTCTAAAAAACACATAGATCAACATTCAGTAATTGTTCATGTTACATTATATAGAGATCACATATTAGAATCTCCAAGTGAACGGATTCTCCAGTGATGTCCTAAGACTCAGGTTTCCATTGCTAAAAAGTACCAACCTCTCTGACTTTTTCTACAATTTCTTCTCCTATATTTCTCTCTCTTCAAGACGAAGAAGTAAGAAAGTGGGAGACTGGGGCAGAAAATAGGGAAGGAAAGGAAGAAGCATTCTATCCCTGCAGTATTTTAGTGGTTCAGTAACCTAACTGGCTCCTCTTTCCCCTCAGGCTGATTACAATATGTAAACACACCTACTGGCATAACATTATTTAGAATTTAACTATGCATTTGTTTCTACAGTTCATTATTTTAACAAAAACATTTTAAATCTGTTGCAGTATTCACAATTGCCAAAGTGAAACCTGTAAGATTTCTACAGGAACAAACCCATTTCCTGCAACTTACCAGTCACCAGTCACAATGACCAGAAGTCATTCTGGGGGCTGAATTATTTCCTTCTTGGCCTCATACTCAGGGCAAATCTTTGCCAAAGTTAAAGTGAAATAAAGTTCTAAGTACAAATATCTTGCTTGGAAAGCAATTGAGGACATTAGAAAGGCACTGAAACCTAAACATCAATTGGATTTTAAGAGACAAAAACTTCCCAGTTGTTCAGTTCAGGCTAAGGAAGAGTCTCATAGGAATTGAGGGGGGAGAAACGTTTTATAAAGAGTACACATAAAATACAACTTTTGAAAAATGCAATTAGAAGTTCCCAGAGCCTATCTGTAGTTTATTTGAAGCTTTCCAACATGCTCTCCACTTCTTTGATATTCATGAACATAATAAATACATAACAGACTCCTAAGATACCTCAAAGACTCACGTTGCCTCTGAAACACCGTGAAGGATTCCTGTGGCAGGTGCGGGCTGATGATGGTGCTCCAGGCCAGGCTGAACTACTTCAGTTGGAAAGGTAATTTCAGCTGGCTACTGTTGAACTGTCAGTATGCCTCAGCCCAAATCAATCAGATTTGTCCTACTGTTTCTTAGAGGGAAACATTTCTGCCTTTGCCATTTGAGTTTTTCTTTCCAGTATAGCATTGAATCAAAAAGTCAGAGACAGGATTGTCCCTGTGTTTATACCATGAACAAAAAAACTGTTGGGGCTGCACAATCCTGTTTTCTAAAGGAAGTACATGAAATGGCCCCAGATGGCCCATCAAATGCTTTTACCCTAAAGAGGATGCAAATCCCAAGACTGTTACCTACAAGCTTGAGACACAGTCAAATTGGTTACACTTTCTGGAACTCACTTTACCCGTCTGTTAAATGAGAAGAATTAGAATGAACTCAATAGAGATTGGAACTTGATTGGGATAGTGCCCATAAAAATCCTATCACATTATCAGCCACATAGTAGGTGCTAGATAGTATCAAAACATGATTTAAATGATTATAAGCTTAATATTTCTTTGTGTGTACATTAATTAAATCCTTTAATATATTTTTAATCACTTTGAAGTTATAGTTTTCCATTTATCTCTATCAATGGCAGTGTCATTGGCTTTTTCCAGTAATCTACACCACTTCTTTCTTCTTATTTTCCTTCCAATTAACTTCAGTTTGAGCCCTGAACATCTCATTAATATCACCAGTATTAGATAGATCTATAATAATAAAGCAAAGACACTCAATCAAGTTTGCCACTAAAATTTGACTATAGGATATATATGAAGATGCTTCACATTGTAAATTATATATATTTTAAATCTTCTTGTGGGAAGGATGGGTGGTTTCTGACAATGCTGGGCATGTTTAGCAGAATTTGGTAAACTCTTCCTGTAAAGGGATAGATTGTAAGTATTAAGGTTTTGTGGGTCCTACTATCTCTAGCTCAACTATCCAACTCTGTCATCGCATCATGAGTACAGTCACAGACAATATACTAATAAATAGGTATGGATTTTTTTCCAATAGAATTTTATTTACAAAAACAGGTATTGGGCTGGATTTGTCCCATGGACCTTGGCTTGCCAGCCCCTGTCCAACCTTTCTACTGAAGACCAATAAAATAGTAAGGTCCTCCCTATCTCCCCACAAAATTTCTAGTACAAATATAACAGGAAGTGGGCAATCAGGTAGAGACCAAAGAACATTATAGCTAAGCCCTGTTTCTGCCCTGAACACTAAAGATTGACTAAAGACAGCTGGAAGCTGAAGCTTTACTTTCAGTGGACTCAGTGAGCAGAGGAGGGCATACAGTGCTCATCAAGAAAAGAGACTCAAGTGAGTCACCACCTCTCTGAGTTCAGCCCTGGAGGGTCCCCACCCTGACAGTGAGAAGTTGAACTTTATTCCAATAGGTTACTTAGATGTCCCAGAAAAACTCAAGCCTTGGCCCCAGCAAGGAGCAAGAGAAGCAAAACTACATCCACTACACTTGTTATTTCACATTTCCACTCCGGATTTTGACATCATGCAGGCTCCCATGTCCGCTGGCTTCTAATTGGTTTTGGACAAGGGGTAGCATGGTCAGGACCTCAGAGGATGGAAAGACAGAGAAATCAGTATATAGTATAAATGTGGTAAAATAGTATATATGTGGTAAATTTAAATAAACAATAGAAAATAAAATTAAAAGTGTCTCATGGGGTTTGATATAGAGGAAGAGAATTAAAACACATAATATAAGAACATATAAATTGGAAAACAGGTAATTGAATAAAAAGTATCCTAAGGTCCTTAGGTTTTCTGGAAAGACAATTCAAATAAAGATAATTATTGATCTTTGATAAGTCGTAGGTGCATAGTATTATCTCTAGGGTACAGCTATGAGTACATATGTTAAAACATTTGGAAGGGAAAAATTTATAACTTCCAAACTCTTAAATAAATATGTGTGTATTTATATATTGTGAATATATATGTATTTTTGTGTATGCATATGTATATGTGTTATATATAGAAAAAATAAGAAAGAATATAAAGTAAGAAAACAATTATTAACAACATAAGAATATAATCAACTCAAAGTCAAATATTTTAGTAATTGTATTAAATGTAAATTAGCTACATGCTCAAGCTAAAGACAGATTTACACTAATCTTTTTAAAATAATAATTATCTATAAGCCCTTTATAAGGTACACATTTGAAACTGGAATTTATTAAAAGCTTGAAAGTAAAATGATTTTTTTAAAAAGATAAATCAAACACCCCAAAAAAGCTAATGTGATTATGGTAATATCAAACAAAGCAAATTTTAAGGCAATGAGAATTATTAGAAAAATGGTCTATATGAGGAAAAAATGATAAACTCATCAGAACTTTGTATTAACAGACACCCCAATACTCTAGACTCAGCAATTGCACACCTACGAATGCACCCTACAGCAGTGGTTCCTCAAGTGTGGACCCCCGACAAGCAGAGCCAACACCACCTGTGAAGACCTCAGGATACAAAGCTCCACTGTGACCTTCTGAAACAGAAACTCTAGGGCTGGGTCCCAGAATTTGGGTTTCAACAAGTCTATCAAATGATTCTTAAGCACAAGAAGCTTGAGAAGCTTCGGAAGCTTAAGAAGCAAGTTCCATAAGATAGGGAGACTATGTGCATCAGGACATATGCACAATTATTTTCATAATTGCAGAGTTTGCAATAGCAAGAAAAGTGGAAATAATCAAAACCATTAATATTCCAACTAAATATTAGAATGAAAAAATAATTTATTGGTATTCATTAGATAAAATACTACACAGGATTAAAAATGAATATAACCACAAAGATGGGGGCAGAGTCAAAATGGCAGGGGAGTAGCAGATGGAGATGATATCAGGTCACAGGAGTTCAGCAGAATAGTTATCAGATGATTCCGAACACCTACAAACCCAACAGGAGATAAGAGAAGAGGAGCAGCAAATCTAGAAACAGAAAATCGACCACTTGCTAAAAGGTAGGATGTGCAGAGAAGTGGATCTGAAGCGACGGGAAGATTGGCCATGGGGAAGAGGGGCTGGCTCCTGGCAAGCAGTGAAGCAATGGAGCACAAAATTCAAACTTTTAAAAAAGTCTGCTCCACTGAGGGGCATCACTCCAGAGGCTTAGCGGGAGTGGAGCCCTCGAGGGGACAGTGTGGTCTCAGGTCCCATGGGGTCACAGAAGGGTCAGGGGTGTCTGAGTGTAGCAGAGCTTGCAGGTAGCAGAGCAGGGAAGCTGGCTACAGAGACGGAGCCGAGGAGTGAGCTCTCAGCTTGGGTTACCTTAAACTGTGATCCGAGGCACAGATAGACCACTGCTTTTTGAGCAGGGACACCACAAGTGGCAGATCCAGGGAGACCAAACCTCACCCATCAAAAGAGCAGAATGGCAGGATATGCTGGGTTTGAAGACTCCAAATGGAGCTGTGTGCCAGAGACAGAAACACTTGGTCACAGGCTGGGTGAGCTCAGAGTGCAGCCAGAGACCAGGGAAATGGAGTGGTTGACCACTTTTCTCCCAGAGCACACTGAGGAATGGGGCCCTGAGCTCCCAGCTCCTCCAGGCTTGAGATTGGGAGGCTGCCATTTTCATTCCCATCCTCCAGACCTCTACAGAAAGCATTCAGGAAGCAAAAGCTCCCCAGAGTGAATCAGAGCAGATTACTTAGCCTGGCCCCTGGCAAGAGCAGTGCAATTCCGCCTCAGGCAAAGACATTTGAGAATCACTACAACAGGCCCCTCCCCCAGAAGATCAGCAAGACCATCCAGCCAAGACCAAGCTTACTGATCAAGGAAAACAGTGGAATTCCAGAGGAGGGGAAAACAAAGCATGGAATTCATGGCTTTCACCCTATGATTCTTTAGTCTTGCAAAGTTAATTACATTTTTTTAATTTTATTTTTTATTCTAATTTTTTAACTTCTCCTCTTTCCTCTTTTAACATTTTTAACTAGTTTATCTTAATAAAACCTTTCTTAAAAAAATCTTTTAAAACCTTCATTATTATAGTCATATTTTATCCTTCATTGTACCTAACTTTATATTTTGTATACACATAGGGTTTTTTCTTCTAAAAATTTTTGGGATACAATTTCTTCTAATAGATCAAAATATACCCTAAATCCAGCATATGGCTTTGTTCTAGTCTCCAGCCTGAGCAAATTCTCTCTACTTCCTTTTTCTTTCTTTTTCCAACCAACTTATCAATTCCTTTTTTAGAATTTTTTTTTTAATTTTCATCATTACAGTCATATTCCATTACTTCATCATGTTTACCCTTATTGTTGTATATATGTGTTTTTCTTTCTTTAAAATTTTGGGAGGTAGTTTCTTCTAAGAGACCAAAATACACCCAAAATCAAGTGGGTGGCTCTGTTCTATTCACCAGAATAATATATTTTTTTTTAATTTTTTTTGAATTTTTTGAACTTTCTTTTGCCCCCTTTCTTCTCCCCCCAATTTGGGGTCTCTTCTGATTTGGTTAGCGTACATTTTTCTGGGGTCTTTGCCACCCTTTTAGTATTTTATTCTCTCGTTCTTATATTCTTATCTGGATAAAATGACACGGTGGAAAACTCAGCACAAAAAAAAAAAAAAGAACAAGAGGCAGTACTGAAGGCTAGGGACCTAATCAATACAGTTTTTGATAATATATCAGATCTAGAGTTCAGAATGATGATTCTCAAGGTGCTAGCTGGGCTCAAAAAAGGCATGGAAGATATTAGAGAAAACCTGCTGGAGAAATAAAAGTCCTTTCTGGAGAAATAAAAGAACTAAACTCTAACCAAGCTGAAATCAAAAAAGCTATTAATGAGGTACACTAAAAAATGGAGGCTCTTAACTGCTAAGATAAATGAGGCAGAAGAGAAAATTAGTGATATAGAAGGCCAAATGATGGGGAATAAAGAAGCTGAGCAAAACAGAGACAAACAGCTATAGGACCACGAGGAGAGAATTCAACAGATAAGTGATACCATAAGATGAAACAATATAGAATATTGGGATTCCAGAAGAAGAAGAAAGAGAGAGGGGAGCAGAAGGTATATTGGAGTGAATTATCGTAGAGAATTTCCCTAATATGGCAAAGGGAACAAGCATCACAAACCAGGAGGCACAAAGAATAAAAAAAGGTCTACACCCCCATCATCTAATAGTAAAACTAACAAGTCTTAGTGGCAAAGAGAAAATCCTGACAGCAGCCTGGGACAAGAAGTCTGTAACATAAAATGGTAAAAATATTAGATTGGCAGCAGACTTATCCACACAGACCTGGCAGGCCAGAAAGAACTGGCATGATATATTCAGAGCACTAAATGAGAAAAACATCCAGCCAAGAATACTATATCCAGCTAGGCTATCATTGAAAATAGAAGAAGAGATAAAATGCTTCCAGAACAAACAAAAACTAAAAGAATTTGTGAACACCAAACCAGCCCTACAGGAAATATTGAAAGGGGTCCTCCAAGCAAAGAGAGAGCCTAAAAGTAGTAGACCAGAAAGGAACAGAGACAATATACAGTAACAGTCACCTTACAGGCAATACAATGGCACTAAATTCATATCTCTCAATAGTTACCCTGAATGTAAATGGGCTAAATGCCCCAATCTAAAGACACAAGGTAGCAGAATGAATTTAAAAAAAAATCAATATGCTGTCTAAAAGAAACTCATTTTATACCCAAAATCACCTCCAGATTTAAACTGGGGAGGAGAAAAAAAATTACCATGATAATGAACATCAAAGAAAGCTGGGGTAGTAATCCTTATATCAGATAAATTAGATTTGAAGCCAAATACTATAATAAGAGATGAGGAAGGACACTGTATCATACTCAAAGGGTCTGTCCAACAAGAAGATTCAACAATTTTAAATATCTATGGCCCTAACATGGGAGCAGCCAACTATATAAACCAATTAATAACAAAATCAAAGAAACACATCAACAATAATACAATAATAGTAGGGGAATTTAACACCCCCCTCACTGAAATGGACAGATCATCTAAGGAAAAGATCAAGAAGGAAATAAAGGCTTTGAATGACACACTGGACCAGTTGGACATCACAGATATATTCAGAACATTCTATCCCAAAGCAACAGAATATACATTCTTCTCTAGTGCACATGGAACATTATCCAGAATAGATCACATCCTGGATCACAAAAATCAGGTCTCAACCTATAGCAAGATTGGGATCATTCCCTGCATATTGTCAGACCACAATGCTCTGAAGCTAGAACTCAATTACAAGAGGAAATGTGGAAAGAACCCAAATACATGGAGGCTAAAGAGCATCCTACTAAAGAATGAATGGGTCAACCAGGAAATTAAAGAAGAATTGAAAAAAAATTCAAATGAAAATGGTTCAAAATCTGTGGGACTCAGCAAAGGCAGTCCTGAGAGGAAAATATATAGCGATACAAGCCTTTCTCAAGAAAGAAGAAAGGTCTCAAATACACAACCTAACCCTACACGTAAAGGAGCTAGAGAAAGAACAGCAAAGAAAGCCTAAACCCAGCAGGAGAAGAGAAATAATATAAGATCAGAGCAGAAAACAATGAAACAGAAACACACAAACAAACAAACAAACAAAAAAATAGTAGAACAAATCAATGAAACTAGGAGCTGGTTCTTTGAAAGAATTAATAAGATTGATAAACCCCTGGCCAGATTGTTAAAAAGAAAAGAGAAATGACCCAAATAAATAAAATCATGAATTAAAGAGGAGAGATCACAACCAATACCAAAGAAATACAAACAATTATAAGAACATATGGGGCGCCTAGGTGGCTCAGTGGGTTAAAGCCTCTGCTTTCAACTCGGGTCATGATCCCAGGGTCCTGGGATCGAGCCCCACATCGGGCTCTCAGCTCCGCGGAGAGCCTGCTTCCTCCTCTCTCCTCCCTGCCTGCCTGTCAGGAAACGACAGATGGGGGCGAGGATGCAGAGAAAGGGGGACCCTCCTACACTGTTGGTGGGAATGCAAGCTGGTGCAACCACCCTGGAAAATAGCATGGAGGTTCCTCAAAAAGTTGAAAATAGAGCTACCCTATGACCCAGCAATCACACTACTGGGTATTTACTCTAAAGACATAAATGTAGTGATCCAAAGGGGCACGTGCACCCGAATGTTTATAGCAGCAATGTCCACAATAGCCAAACTATGGAAAGAACCTAGATGTCCATCAACAGATGAATGGGTAAAGAAGAGGTGGTATATATACAATGGAATACTATGCAGCCATCAAAAGAAAGGAAATCTTGCTATTTGCGACGACGTGGATGGAACTAGAGGGTATCATGCTTAGTGAAATAAGTCAATCAGAGAAAGACAATTATCATATGATCTCCCTGATATGAGGAATTTGAGAGACAAAGTGGGCCGTTTGGGGGGTAGGGAAGTTAAAAAATGAAACAAGATGGTATCAGGAGGGAGAGTAACGATAAGAGACTCTCAATCTCACAAAACAAACTGAGGGTTGCTGGGAGGAAGCGGGGAGGGAGAGGGTGGTTGGGTTATGGACATTGGGGAGCGTATGTGCTATAATGAGTGTTGTGAAGTGTGTAAGCCTGAGGATTCACAGACCTGTATCCTGGGGCTAATAATACATTATATGTTAATTAAAAAATGATAAAAAAGTTAAAAAATGAATATAACCACTTATAAAACACAGATGGATCTAAAAACATAATAATTGATTTGAGAAAACTGGTAAGCATATTAACAAAAATAAGAGGGGAGGGGAAATAAAACAGACAGCAAACACATAATGTGTGATCCCAACTACATGAAATTCAAAAACAGCCAAACTATTCAAAATTGGCTTGAGATGTGTGGCAGGCATACTCTCAAAGTAGCTCTCAGACTCCCTACCTCCTAATGTTCATACTCTTGTCTAAACCCCTTGCTTTTGAATGTGGGTGGGACCTGTGACTGGCTTTTAACCAACAGGATACAGCAAAAGTGATGGACAAACATGATCATGTTGCATAAGAATGTATCACCTGTCCTGTTGGAGTCTCTCTTTCCCTTGCTAGTTTTGATTAAGCAAGTCACCTTGTTGAGGGACCCATGTGGCAAGGATTTCCAATTGAGTTCCTACAAGGGTTTCTAGCTCACTGACAGCCAGCGAGAAAATGAAACCCTCATTCCTACTGAAAAGTGAATTCTGCCCACAAACTGAGTTCGCTTAGAAGCGGATTCTTCCAGAGTCAAATTTTCAGATGAGACCCCCACCCCTGCTAACATCTTGATTGTGGCTCACAGAAGACATAGGACTCTCTTGACCCACAGAAACTATAAGGTCATAAATGAGTGTTGTTTTAAGTCACAAAGTCTGTTGCAATTTGTTAAACAATAGTAGAAAACTAATACAGAATGTGTCTTAGCTCCAACTCCCTAGAATCTGAGCCTGAGACAGAGATTCTGGCTCAAGGGATTCATTCATTGGAGCTATCCTGTCAGGAGAAGGAAGTAAAGGAAGCAAGATAAGGTAAGGGAAAGAATACTATAAGAACAAGGTCTTACAAACCATGAGAGACTGTGGACTCTCAGAAACAAACTGAGGGGTTTGGAGGGGAGGGGTAGATGGGGGAGGGTTGAGCCAGGTGTGGGTATTATGGAGGGAACATATTGCATGGAGCACTAGGTGTGGTGCATAAACAATGAATTCTGGAACACTGAAGAGAAATAAAATTAAATTAATTTTAAAAAGAATAAGGTCTTAGCTAAAGACTAGCTCTTGTCTGATCCCAGGGTGAAGCACGGGAGCATCATGGTTAGTTCCACCTTGAGCTCCAGAATGGCCTTTTCTGCCACAGTGCTAGTCAGTTAGTACTGAGGCTTCGGAGATTCCCATTCGGCCAATGGCAATTCTCCAAATAAGTGAACAGCTGTGAATTTTTGCCATGCAGAACTCACAGCATCTGCTAAAGGAAATGTGAGATGCAGGGTAGAGGACTAACAGCATCCACTACAGACTGCATAATCAAGGTAAAATTTTAAGGAGTGCTAGGATGCTGATAGCATAAAAATCAGCAGCATTGAGTTGGGTAATACTGAGATTTTCTGGGATTCTAGCAATGTACTAGTTCTTAACCTAGGTGATGTGACACAGATGTAGTTTTTGCACCTGTATTTTTTATTTTATGTACCTTTCTATTAATCCATTATATTCACAATAAAATAAAATTTTAAAAATTCTGCCTGGACAGAAATGGCATCTCTAAGCTAAAGAAATTTGAGGAGCATTGAGAGTTGCTTTTACCTATCTCATATTGTGGTCTCTTATATGGCATTGCACTGTGGTACATCTAATCCATTTTTTAATTTTACTATCCTCCATCCTGATTTTGTATACTCTGAATCTCACCAGACCAAGAAGTCAGAAAATTTTGTCACATTAACTATTAGGGAAACAAAGCTGAACTTGGGGTGGGGAAGGGGAAAAGATGCACAAAGTAAAATTAGGTTAACTAGAAAACGAAAGATAATTCATGATCGTGCAAGCTAGTGAACAAGTACAGAAGAATGGGAATTGTTGACACTCATCAAAAAGACTTTGCAGAGGAAGTGATTGTTTTCATTATAATTATTCTAACTCTCTAATAATAAAAAGGGAGGGAGCATAGAAATAAAGAATAGACAAACTAGAGCTCAAGTTTTCAGCAGGAAGGCTTTTGCCAAATAAAATTTGAATCACAAATCCCAGTCTTCATATTAAAAATGAAAAATATCAGACAGGATCCAGAGTAAGCCACTTGGGTCATTTTAGCATGAAATTCTTAGTAGTTTCCTACCATTTCTCACACTATTTTCAAACAGCATGATGGAACCCCATGAGATGGATTCTAACGTGATGACCAGCCATAACCCACATACTCCCTGGAAAATTCCAAGCAGTTACCATCAATTACAGGCAGATAATTATCTCTCAGTGACTTTCATAAACCGCGATTTTTCTCTAAACACAGAAAAGGAATTAAAAAGGTGAAAGATAATGAATATCCAAGGAAATGAATATATGAGAAAGTTTCTAATGTGTGTATCAAATAATTAAGGAGATTTGATTTCCTTATAATTTTTCCATTGGATCATCAGGTCAAGATGGGTAGGTAAAATATATACGGGTAAAAAATATTTTTTAAAGATTTTATTCATTTATTTGACAGATAGAGATCACAAGTAGGCAGAGAGGTAGGCGGGGGCGGTGGAGGGAGCAGGCTCCCTGCTGAGCCCAGGAACCTGGGATCATGACCTGAGCTGAAGGCAGAAGCTTTAACCCACTGAGACACCCAGGCACCCCGTAAGAAACATTTTAGATGAAAAAAATAATACAGTACATCAGAAACAGTGTGTCCTCAGAAAACTTGGAGTTAGAAAGTACATCTTGGAATACTTAAGAGCTGAGCTGATGTAGACAAGTCACTTCTTGGGTCTCTTTCATGGGAGCACTGTCTATCAAATAAGACTGTATACTTTGGGGCACCTGGATGGCTCAGTCAGTTAAGCTGCTTCCTTTGGCTCAGGTCATGATCTCAGGGACCTGGGACTGAGCCCCACGTGGGGCTCCCTGCTCAGCAGGGAATCTGCTTCTCCCTCTCCCTCTGCTCCTTCCTCCTGCTTGTGCTCTTTCTCTCTCTTTCATTGTCTCCCTCCCTCAAATAAATAAATAAAATCTTAAAAAAAAAAAAAGTATTGTGTGGCCGACGGCATTTTGCAAACTATTCTACAAAAGTCAAAGGCACTTTTGCAGACTTCTGGAATTCACTTTTAGTTTATGACCTGGAAAAGGGGACAGATTTTTCTAGACTTATCAATCTTGTTTCAGAATATTTTAAATATTACTAAACAACAACAGAAATAAGCTGTGAAGAAAAGCCAAAAACATAACAGTTTAACTACAGCACTTGCTTTTCACCTAAAGGCATCAACCACTATATTGGAAGCATGGAAAAAATGTTTCCACTTTGGAATGTTTTGTGAAATTACTCTGAGCCACAACCCAGGACATAGTGTTAGAGGAAAAGATAACTCCCCCAGGTGAAAACTTTTTCCTTCACCACTAAGTGGATCATGAATCAGTTTTAGCCTATGGTGTTCTACTCCATTGAGCCCAGAACATCCAGCAGCTTCCAGAATCTGCCAAACCATCAAGCACGACAGACAATTCCCTTTAAGCCGATTCAAGTGCCGAAAAGCAGTGGGCTAGAACTTCTCCCCAAAATCTGGAGCTCAATGATGTGTAGGCTTCATTCCTCTTAAGAAAAATAACTCAAACTCTATAGTACTTTTGCAAGGTTTGGTTAAGATGTACTTCTAATTTTGGTACTTTTTATTCTTTGCTTTTGTTTTTATTTCTCAGTGAATATAAAATAATGTGTTGGGATTCTGATCATGACTTTTGTTTCTTAGCTTTATAAGTACGCTTCAACTATATGTTTATAAAACAATTAGTTTTATTTGAACACTATAGCAGGAAATAAAGAGAATTAAAAAGGTGAAAGTGGAAAGCTCAAATCAACAAAACGTGTCAAATTAGATGCAATACTGGGCAGTAGTAATCAAATACCCAGTCATTACACATTACACTAATGATATGCTATTTATTTAGAGTATGTTAGTGCATGTGTGTAGGCATATGAGTATATGTGTGTGTGTGTATACATATATATATATATATATAAAACAAAAGATAAGCCAAAAACATAACAGTTTATCTAGAGCACTTGCTTTTCACCTAAAGGCATCAACCACTATTCTGGAATTATATAATATTATATTCTATATTATATATATATTACAATACATAATAAACATGCACATACATATTACAATAAATAATAAACATGCACATACATACATATATATACCTATACAGAGAAAGAGAGAGAAAACAAGCTCAATATATATTCATTAAAGGAATGGATCTGACGCAATTCAAGTAAAAAAGAAATATAAATGTAGCATGATTTTAATAGAATATTATAGGGAGGGATGGTCTTTAGCGGGTAAAATGGGAAGTACAACTCTAAGAGACTAGAGAGGCGCCTGGCTGGCTCAGTTAGTAGGTATGCAAATCTTGATCTCTAGGTTGTGAGTTCAAGCCCCATGGTGGGTGTAGAGATTATTTAAAATAAAATAAATAAATAAAATCTTTAAAGAGGGGTGCCTGGGTGGCTCAGTCTGTTAAGTGTCTGCCTTCAGCTCAGGTCATGATCCCAGGGTAATGGGAAGGAACACCACATCAGGCTCTGCTCAGTGGGAGCCTGCTTCTCCTCCCTCTGCCGGCCTCTCTCCCTGCTTGTGCTCTCTCTCTCTCTCTCTCTCTCTGCCAAGTGAATAAGTAAAATCTTAAAAAACAAAAAACAAAAAACAAAAAAACCTTGGGGCACCTGGGGCGCCCATGACCTTGGGGCGCCTTTGGCTCAGGTCATGATCTTAGGGTCCTGGGATTGAGCCCCACATCAGGCTCTCTGCTCAGCAGGGCACCTGCTTCCCCTCTCTCTCTGCCTGCCTCTCTGCCTACTTGCAATATCTCTCTCTGTCAAATAAATAAATAAAATCTTTAAAAAAAAAAATCTTTAAAGAGACTAGAATTTACTCTCTAACCAGCTAAGGAAAAAAAATGTTTGGGGACACACATGGAATAATAAACCATTTTTCTTTGGCTGATATATAATGATTACAATTATGTGTTATGATCATTATTCCCTTTTATAGTGGATATTTAAACATCAAAAATGAGATGATATCTTAATTTTTTTATAAAAGTGGACTAAATTTTACTTTATGGAGAACACATTATATTGTTTCTGTTTCATTTTTTTCTAATTTCTTGACTGACCAGAGCAGTCTGCCAGACTCTCATCTTTGGACTATCATTTTGGTTTTGGAACCTCCATCATAGACTATACAAGATAGAAGTTCTTGAATGATAGATAATCATACCAGCTGAGAAATAAGCTGATCCATGAAATAGTCCTGCCCTTTCAAATACATGGTTGAGTTGAAGAGTATCAACAAATTGAAATTTTGGAAGTGTAGAGAATTTGGACTTTGCATGAAAAGATTTATTTCATGTTTACCATATGCCATTTTTAATTATTAATAAGTTTATAATAATAGTTATCTAGCTTAGTATGCTCAAAATTTATTTTTACATATTCCCACTTTTCTATAGAAGTAAGCTAGGTGAAAATAGTCCAACTCCATGAAAGAAACTACTTGGGAAATTTAAGAATGCACTGACATGAGTAATATATACACTAGATTCAAGTCAGTTTTGTGGTAAATCCATTCAATAATACAGCTTCTTCCAGCATTAATGATATGGGTTTAAAGTGGGAGCTAGTGACTAAATGGCTTAATATTTAAGATGTCGGTTTGGCAACCAATAATAATGAAGACACTGAAGAAATCTGGCAAAACAAATGAAAATTTTCTGGTCCTCTTTGAAATATTTGTTACAAAGCCCTGACTTATTCTAGGAAACATTATTTCCCCCTTTATAGTATAAATGAAAGTACTAATGAAAATTATGAAATTCTCTCCTTCACTATAAAGAAAATCATCACCATGACAGTTAATATTTATTGACCTTTTACCTTGGGCTTGACAAGTTACAATGTATTTTGCCTGTATTGTACAATGTAATCCCAACAACAATCCTCTTAAAGTAAGTACTGTTACTATCTCCATTTTATAGATGAGGCAACTGAAGACTAGACTGATTAAATAGTTTGCCTAAAGCACTCCCTGTGTCTTTATTTTTTCTTTTATCTAATTCTTTAATTTATTCAACAGATACTTATTGACAACCTAGTATGTGCAAGACCTTACAGTACTGTGGATATTACTAAGAGTTTTTAAGGAAACATCTACCTGAACTAGAGAATTTGTTCCTCAGCAGACAACTTCTCCTACTCCCATTAATAGTAATTGAAGCATAGGGATATTTTTAAATTTTCATAGAAATGGCACTCCCTCTGCATATAAAATTTTGCTCCCAAATCAAACTGTTCACCAGTACTGTCATATCACAGAGGTAAAATTTGAGGGATTCCAGGAATTTCTACCTAACAGAAACAAACCCCTCTGACCTGACATTGAGACATGATGAATGATACAAAGCAATGAAATAACATTTGTGCAGAATTTATGCTGAATGTTATTTATTAGATCTGGCCCCTATCCTCTTTCATATGGTCTTCCATCTCTTTTTTTTTTTTTTTCAGCTCAAAATGTTTTTACATTCTTGATTTAAAAGGAAACACATTTGTCCCCAAAATCTATTGAATATTTATTTAAATGAATATGAATCATCAACTTGTGCTCATTATTACTGTTTAGTCAGAAATGTATCTTTCATATATATATGTATATATATATATATATATATATATATGTAATGACATCTTAAAATGTTCCTAGTGAAATGAAAAAGACAAAGAATAATTTGGCATTTGCAAATATGCCTAGCAAACAATAGGAAGAAAAAGACATATCTGAGAGCAACAACTGTGTAAATTTGTCTGTTGATAACCAGCAACTATTGCAGTGACCTTTATGTAACTGTAAATAATTAGCCATCATTTCATGAGAGCAGTTTTGGCACTTCAAATTTCCTTGATATGTTGCCATTGATTTGAAACAAAGTTGTTTTACTGTAAAAATATCCATAAAATATAAATAAATAGTATTAAAAATAAACAAAATAATTAGCTTCATCTGGCAGTGTAGAAAAAATCAGGTTAAAAATTTTATTCTTGATGAGCTTGTAGGGAAAGAGGCAGCTTCATACACTGAGGTTAGAATTGTGAATTGGTGTAACACCCAGGAAATGTAATTTGACAATATCTATCAACAATTTTAAATGCACATATACTCTTTTTAAAAATTTTTTATTTTTTATTAACATATAATGTATTATTAGCCCCAGGGGTACAGGTCTGTGAATCATCAGGCTTACACACTTCGCAACACTCACCATAGCACATACCCTCCCCAATGTCCATAACCCAACGACCCTCTCCCTCTCCCTCCCCCACAACCCTGTTTGTTTTGTGAGATTAATAGTCTCTTATGGATTCTCTCCCTCCCAATCCCATCTTGTTTCATTTTTCCTTCCCTACCCCCCAAGCCCCCTACTTTGCCTCTCAAATTCTTCATACCAGGAAGATCATATTGTCTTTATCTGATTGGCTTATTTCACTCACCATAATACCCTCTAGTTCCATCCACATCATCGCAAATGGCAAGATTTCCTTTCTTTTGATGGCTGCATAGTATTCCATTGTATATATATACCACCTCTTCTTTACCCATTCATCTATTATTGGACATCTAGGTTCTTTCCATAGTTTGGCTATTGTGGACATTGCTGCTATAAACATTCGGGTGCACGTGCCCCTTCGGATCACTACATTTATGTCTTTAGGGTAAATACCCAGTAGTGCGATTGCTGGGTCATAGGGTAGCTCTATTTTCAACTTTTTGAGGAACCTCCATGCTGTTTTCCAGAGTGGTTGCACCAGCTTGCATTCCCACCAACAGTGTAGGAGGGTTCCCCTTTCTCTGCATCCTCACCCCCATCTGTCGTTTCCTGACTTGTTAATTTTAGCCATTCTGACTGGTGTGAGGTGGTATCTCATTGTGGTTTTGATTTGTATTTCCCTGACGCTGAGTGATGAGGAGCACTTTTTCATGTGTTTGTTGGCCATCTGGATGTCTTCTTTGAGGAAATGTCTGTTCATGTCTTCTGCCCATTTCTTGATTAGATTATTTGTTCTTTGGGGGTTGAGTTTGCTAAGTTCTTTATAGATTTTGGATACTAGCCCTTTATCTGATATATCGTTTGCAAAAATCTTCTCCCATTCTGTCAGTTGTCTTTTGGTTTTGTTAACTGTTTCCTTTGCTGTGCAAAAGCTTTTGATCTTGATGAAGTCCTAATGGTTCATTTTTGCTCTTGCTTCCCTTGCCTTTGGCGATGTTTCTAGGAAGAAGTTGCTGTGGCTGAGGTTGAAGAGGTTGCTGCTTGTGTTCTCCTCATGGATTTTGATGGATTCCTTTCTCACACTGAGGTCCTTCATCCATCTGAGTCTATTTTTGTGTGTGGTGTAAGGAAATGGTCCAGTTTCATTTTTCTGCATGTAGCTGTCCAATTTTCCTAACACCATTTGTTGAAGAGACAGTCTTTTTTCCATTGGACATTCTTTCCTGCTTTGTCAAAGATTAGTTGACCATAGAGTTGAGGGTCTATTTCTGGGCTCTCTATTCTGTTCCATTGATCTATGTGTCTGTTTTTGTAAATGCACATACACTCTTAAGTATAAGAATTACATTTCCTACTTCAGATAGGCTTACAAATATGTGATAAATTAGTATAGATTATACTGACAATAATGGCTGCATTAAAAAAAAAGGAAGGTAGTGGGAGGGCTAGGTAAATGTGACTCATTAATCTTCATTATATTTTTCTATACTTATTATATTTATTTTATGTTACATATTGTCTATTTAAAATTACTTAGTTTAAATAAATAAGTAAATCTGTAAATAAAAGGAAAAAAATTACTGAAAATATTTTAGAAATAAGCCGTCAACCATCATTACATCTCTGTCAACACATTCTCACCCATAACCACTTACAAAATGGAAGCACCTGTATGTGTTTTTACACATTACCCATCACAATTGCCAGCATATGCTATTACATAACATTAATAACATTACTATTACTAGTTTTTTGTCACTTTGAAACACCTCAAAATTTGTGTAATTATTTAATTTATGGAGTGCCTGTTTGAACAGGATGGATAGTATGAACAGTATAATTAGATGTACATGTAAAATTTAATACTCACAATAATCCTATAAGAAGGATAATGATTTTGGATGAGAAAATTGAGGTCATACTACTAGTTAGTGGAGGATCTGGGATTTGAATCAAGGTCCCTCCGTTTGCTAAGCTATACTGCCTCTACCACATTCCATTGAGAACATCTTCATAATTATGTTCTCTGTTTCTATTGTAAATATCTGTATCAGTCCAGCAATTGTTCAATGTCATGCAGCCCGTGATTCTCCAGTATGGTGTACAAGGCAGCAGATAAGTGAGTAAAGCTTCCAAAGGTATCTCACCAAAGAATTCATTCTGCATTGCCAGAGTGTAAAATGACACAGTTTAACAGTAATTTAGAATGGAGAAATTTTATCTCCGGATGAAACCCCACTCCTTAAGTCAAGATTGATATTTCAACTACTTAGTCAACATCATCACTTGGATGTGAAATACACATTTCAGATATAACATAACCAAATCCCATCTTCTCTGCTCACGGCCACCTAAACTTGTTCTCTTCAGTCTTTCTCATCTCCATTAAGGTCAGCCCCATTCTTCTAGTTGTTCAGGCATATTTCTCTCTCCCCCTCCCTAGTCCTTCCCTCCCACCCACCCAATCCCCCGTTTCCCTTTCTTTCCTCTCCTTCCGTTTTTCTCCTTTCCTCTCCCTGTCTTATGTCCAGTCCTTCAGCAAATGCTGCTTTCTCTATTATCACAATATACATAAATCTGACCTTTTCTCACTAGTTCATCATTAGTTACTCCTCTGATCAGTTACCACCAACTCATGCCTGAATTACTTTAAAAGATTTTTAAGACATTTCCTTTCTTCTATCCATCCCACCATAATCTATTATCTCTATTCAGCAGCCAGAGTTATCCATATTAAATATGTCAGATAATGCATTACTTCCATGTCCCAAAACCTATAATAGCCAGAAGCTTAAAATCATCTATATAATTTGACTCCATTATCTCTTAATCTTCAGCTCTGCAATTTATCCCTCCCCTAACATGCCATCTGGCCTCTTTGTCAATCTTTAAAAGTCTGCAACCTCAAGGCCTTTGCACTTGCTCTTTGTCCTACTGGAAACATTTCCCGTCCCCAAATATCAGCATGATTCCCCCCAGTACTTCCTTCAAATCTCTGTTCAAATATCACTCTTTCCCAGAATCTTTGCAAGACTGCCTACTTCCAATTCTAGCCCTATTTCAGGCACTCCACATCTCCTCCCTGGTTTATTTCACACCAAGGCTCCTGTCATCTTCTAATACACTTCACAGTTTTCATTGTTATTATGCTTATTGACTGTCTCCTCCACAAAAATGTAACTTTCGTGAGGGTAAGAATTCTTTTTCCTACTGTTTTAATTTCTGTTGTATTCCTAATGACTGATATATAAATATTTATTGGTAGAATGAATGAATAAATGGCATTTTTCCAAAATACAATCTACAGAACACCATTCCTGTGAGATTCTCTACTGAAAAAAGGAGTAGGACAGGCTTGTAACTAAATAAATTTGGAAAATTCTACATACCATATTCTCCATTTATATATCTACTCTATGACTATAAGTAAATATGCATATAATAAACATTTGTAAATACCAATGGTATATTGCATTATTCTATAATAGCACAAACATATAATTTATCTATACATTAATGTATATTTATAAGTATATATGTAAATTTTATGTAAGTACTAAAACTGTGCTAATGATTGAAAAGAAAGATAACTGCCTAACAAAATAACTGAGATTAAAGATTGCATGTGCTGACAGATTACAAATAATGTCTCCAACTAATTAAATAGGAAAGAAATAGTGGGGTAATATAGTGAGTAAAGATAATGAAAGATGGAAAAGGGAGTATTTAACAAAATTAGGTAATCAAAAAAACATTATGAATATAACCCAAAGGAATTTGAAATTCTACCAAAAAAAACACTGCAAGAAGAAATGTAGAAGGAAAATATGGATTACTGACCCTAAAATTTTCAAATTTCAAGGAAATACTCTAAATCTATCTCTACATTTCATGAAATAAAGTTGTTTTTAGTGAAAAATACTTAGTGACATATTTTAATAGTTTGTTTCTTTTTTGAATGTAAAATCAGAGAAAATAGATTTACATACTCCACTTACCAGTTCATGAAAATCTGCTATTTTGAAAATTAGACATATGGGTATAGGACATGCAGGTAGATTAGCACATTGTGAAGGGCAATTTAGGACTTTATGTTCTTTCCGAATGATGTCATCACTTTAAGACTACTAGACATGTGGGCTGATAAAGATCTTGCTTTAGAACTTATCCTGCATTTAACCTGTCCTGGATGTGTTTCCATTAGTACTGATTATTTTCCTTTTCCTTGAATGAAAATGTCTTAATTTGTAAACTGGAAGCTAAAAGTCAAGAGACCTTTCACTCTCCATTTCCCACATAGTTCAATGGAAGAAAAAAAAATCTTTTCTTGCTTTTGATAGAAACCTCAACCCAATGTCAACACAGACAAAGCACACAGTCATTGTATTTTGTACCTACATAAGTAGTAGGCATATAGCTGGGCTAGTAAAATGAGCTCTTTTCTACCATCTGAGGGTTTGGCAGTTGACTGTCTATTTAAAGAACAGATAGTACTTATTAACAGAAAAGAGAATTACTTAGTTTACTACCACATTAAACTGGAAAACCAATGTTTTTCATATTCCTCTATTACAAAATACTCTGTTTACTGTATTAATATTAAAAAAGAAAAGAAAAGATAAATCTAAGTGTCCATATTTACCATTAAAATAAAAATAGATTTAGAGGTAATAGTATTATTCACATGACTGGCTTTCTCAAAGGCCTCACCAAAAACAAAGCAAAACAAAACAAAAACCCGCAGAATTCAGTTAAAAGAGCCATTTCTTTTCCCAATAAATCCGCAAATTATAGACTGAGTAACACTAAAACAGAAAGACAAAAATTAGTTCCTGGAAGCATTATCAGGGCTTGAGGGTGGGGTTGGGGCAGAAAACGTGATACCTAAAGTAATCAATTAGCTTGAAGCCTCTACCAATGTAAATACATTTAGATTCATTTACTTACTGAGCATTGTCTGCACAGTAGCAACCTGAACAAAGTGGGACAAAAGAGGTGGAAAATATAATGACTGGTACAAAAGAAGTAAGAGATAGGCTGGACAGGTGTAAAGCATGTGGAAGAAGGATGACTCTTTTTCTTATGACTGACTAGGCCAACAGCTGGCTGCTGGCTCCATTCCCTGATGGAGAAAACCCAGCAGAGAGCGCTCACTGGAAGAGCATCAGGAAAATACGGCAAGTTCACTTTTGACCATACTGAGAATGAGATTCCTGTAGTATGCCCAAGTGAAAATGTCAAGAAAATAGATATTAAGAGTCTGATCCGAGGGAGACATCTGGGCTGCTGACATCTTCACTGGGTAATTAAAGCCATGAAAATGGGTGAGTTCACTCCAAATGTATGTTTACAGATAGAAGACAGCCCAAGAGAGTCATGAGAGACACCAATGAAAACACAAAAGGGAATCCACAAAGAAGAATAGACCCAACTTAATTTCCATCTAGGATAGAAGATTCATTTTTCTGACCTTCCAAAAATAGGATTATAGAAATTGTTTCACTCCCTTGGCCTTAAGGGTGTACTACAGGGCTAATAACCAGAGTTTAAGGTGGCTTAGAGGAATCAGCCCCCCCCTTTTTTTAAGAGGAATCCTTTGTGCACATCCATATACAGCATGTTAAGCAGTGACAGACAGCTATATTGTATGCAATATAGAGAGGTCCAACCAAGTAACTGATAGAAGAAGGCAGATTTCTCAAGTTGCTCTCAGTTCTCAAGGTTAAATTATGGCAGGGCTCTCTCCATTGTACCTTCTTAAGGAGGTGAAATTGGGAGATTTAAGCTGAATAATTCACATGAAAATAAAACCATTTGGGGCTTGTCATTGCTTAATGTAGAAATCCATCATTATTTTAAACAATTGGATACCCTTAGATCTCCACTTTTACCACAGAAACTCAGGAGGCATGTAACTATATATTCATTCTCAGTAAAACTCTTTGTTGCCAAGAAAAGTATAAAAGCTAAGAGGTCAGAAGAAGAGTCTGCCTTCTCTCAGAGTGTGCAGTTTTGAGGTGACTTCACCAGATTACAGAATACTTAACCCTGATCACACCTGGCTTTCTTCTCAACCATACAGTGCAAAGCTGTAAGTGTATTGAAATGACTTCCCTGAAGTAGTTCACAGTTCTCTGTGATTTGAAAGAAACCCAATTCTTGAATGAAATGAAACATCCTTTGTCAGAAAATTAGCATCATCATCAGGGCCAGCATTACAGGAATGCATTTCAGGAACTAAACTAATGGATATGCACAGTCCAACTGGGGAAAAAGATACCTGCATTTCCTCCACAAACAGGAAACTTCCCTACAAGATCCAGGACCTCCTAGAAAATGCTACTGTAACTGGTAGTCTCCACTGGTCACAAAATGATCTCCTAATCCAGAGTAATCACAGCCTATGGAGTTTCAATATTATCAAAATATTATTTAATTAGTGCAGCACCTGGTTGGCTCAGATTAAGTGTCCAAATCTTTATTTCGGCTCAGGTCATGATCTCAAGGTCATGAGATAGAGCCCTGCATCAGACTCCATGCTGGAGTGGAGTCTGCTTAGGAATCTCCCTCTCCCTCTGTCTCTGCTCCCCCAAAAATAAATAAATAAATAAATAAATAAATAAATAAATATAGATATAATTTAATTAGAATAAAATAATTTTAATTTAGGCATAAATGTTATGTCTGACTCAAGAGAATGATATTTTTGATGATATAAGAGAAACTTTGTTTTACCTACATATATGCATAGCCCATCTCTGAAATCCCTCTCTGCTACCAGTAAGAACAACAGTTATAATCAGCTTCAGAAAGGAAAGAGTCCTCTGGGTCCTCTCCCTGGAGCAAATTAACACAGCATGACACATCTTTATCCTTGCTTTTGTGATTGCATCTATAGGAATGTGCTAAGAAGAACAATCTCTGTCTTGCCTGAACAACATTCTGTCCAACATTAGCATGGAGCGGTGGGAAACTGTACCATGCCCTCTTTCCAAGAAGTGAGAGGTAGGAGTTCCTTGCTTTCTGTTTTGATCTCATAGTGTGAATCTCTGTTCTTTCTCTCTTTAATCGGAGCAAAACGCCTGCTTTTAGTTTCATCCTTAGACTTAGGAAATTCTTCTTTGACCAGTCCAAAATGGTAGTGCCATAACAGAAGCATGTACAAGGCCCACTGTGGCAGAGAGGAGGCAGGGAAACTCTCTGCCTGGGAAAAGCAAAGAACACTTAACAGACTAGAATAACTTGCTCTTGAAGAATAAATATATGTTTTCCCATGAAAGCAAAGCAGCAAGAATACATTTGGTAAAGGAAACAGCATGTGCAAAGGCACATGAAATGGCAATATTTTCTTGGAGAACTACAAAAAAAGATTAATGAAGTCTCAAGTGTAAGAAGCAGGGGATGAGTCTAGTGGATAAGAACTCCAGCTATGAGCTGTGTGCAATGCAAATAATACCAGACTTTATTCTCTGAAAGTGATGACTTTCAATGAAAGTTTCAAAGCAAGGGAGGGTATGATCAGATTAGCACTGTAGTCTGACCATAAAGACGATCAGCCTTCAATCAGAAGGCTCAGGGAACAGCTTTCTCAGAATAGGGGGCCAGTTATGTTAAACAACCCTTCGTTTGCTATCTACTTTACACAGAGAAGTACAATGACTGTAAATCACTTACAATATCAAAAATAGTCTAGACTTACATACACATGTCTTTGGACTCACTTCAACTGCTAAAGAAAGAAGTGATTTATAAGAAATGCTAGCAAGCTTTTTTTTCTTTTTCTTTTTTTTTTTTTTTTTTTTTTTGCATGGAGAGGGGTGACATTTGTGCATAAGAAAATGCCAGGGTAAATACATTAGCACCCTCAACCAAAAAAATCACAGAATATATATTCTTTCTAAAGGGATTGAGAGTCAAAAGGCTGTAATTCCACATGAGGTACCATTCTTTCTTTAGTTATAACAATAATAATATCACATGTTTCTTAGATCTTTATAAATTATGAATTATTTTCAAATTTAATATCTCATATAATTAATACAACATCTCATGTAATGACCTAGAGAGTGAAATAGGGCCTACTCTTTTATCTCCATTTCTTATGTATGTCAAAACTAAGGCCATGAAGCCAGCAGAAAGAGCAGAATCCAAGTAGTGGGTCTTGAATCCTTGTCCTTAAACTTTAGGCTTATTGGGGTTTTTTAATTACTCAATACTGCATATGTACAAAATGACACATTTGTTCACATCATTTGCTTTAACAACTAAGGATTTCAGAAAATCAAGCTAACTAATTTTCAATGGATTGAGGAAGCTTACCTCAAGTTTTCCAATCTTTTTGTGCTCTCAGCAACCGAAGATCCTCAGGTAAACGGGTCGTCTCAAAGACAAATCCACCAGATGCTCCCTATGATATCAGTACCACTTCCCCCCAATATTCCCATTTCCACCTCATCATCTCCTCCCATTGAATTACCACCTGTTTTTGTTTTGTTTTGGTGGGGTTTTTTTAAAGATTATTTATTTATTTAGGGAGAGAGAGAGAGAGAGTGAGTGCAGGAAGGACCAGAGGGAGAAGGAAAAGCAGACTCTATGCTGAGTGCAGAGCTCAATTTCACAACCCATACATAATGACATGAGCTGAAATCAAGAGTCAGAAGCCAGGGCACCTGGGTGGCTCAGGTCGTGATCCCAGGTCAGGGTCCTGGGATGGAGCCCCACATCAGGCTCCCTGCTCAGCAGGGGTCCTGCTTCTCCCTCTCCCTCTGCTGCTCCCCCTGCCTGTGTTCTCCTGCTCTATCCCTTTCAAACAAATAAATAAATAAATAAAATCTTTATTTATTTGAGAGAGAAAGAGAGAGACAGCAAGAGTGGGAACACAAGAAGGGGGAGTGGGAGAAGGAGAAACAGACTCCCAGCTGAACAGGGGGCCCACATGGTGTTCAATTACAGGACTCTGGGATCATGACATGAGCCGAAGGCAGACACTTAACTGATTGAGCCACCCAGGCACCCCTAAATAAATAAAATCTTAAAAAAAAAAAGAATCGGAAGTCTAATCAACACATTAATAACAATAAGTTTTAAATTTATATAGTATCTTTCTTTTTTTGAAACTCAAACTACTTTTGTAATTGTTTACAGGGAATTGGTCGGGAGTTTTTGTAGTGTGTCTGTCTTTCCCTCTACGCTGTTATTTGACTCCATGGTATTTTCTTTTTCTGACTCCATGCCTCTACCAAAAAAGTAGAATATGAAAAAGAAGGTGTCATGCGATCATCACATAATTAAAGTCCCCTCGTTTCAATCTATCATACATGGTTTATGAGAGAGGAATGCCTAAAAAGCTGGATATTAATTCAAAAATTGAGTAAAAGCAAAGCACTGGTTAGTTAGTTCTTTAAGTTCGCCTATGGGGTGCTGACCATCACTTTTCTGTTTGCCACTAACACCATTGTGTAGTATAAAAAAGCTGCAAAAGCTAGTGTTTGAATTACACAGTAGTCAAGCCAGATAATTAAATTTCCCTTCCAGAAAGAATATGTCCCTGCTGAGGAAACCTTATTGCATACTGCTTTTCATGGTGACCATTATCAAATTTGTAGGACATGTCTCTGTATTATAACGATTCATTTAAAAGTTATCATTACAAACCCAATATGGTTAGGAAAGGGAGCAAAAATTCCAGCATAGTTTGAAGGAGGATCTGAAATGCCCCCAAGATTTATTTAACAAAGTACATTCTAGCTCTGTATCAACGGCAAAAAGAGCAATTGCCCAAAAATGAACTATTGGGATTTCATCAAGATCAAAAGCTTTTGCACAGCAAAGGAAACAGTTAACAAAACCAAAAGACAACTGACAGAATGGGAGAAGATATTTGCAAACAACATATCAGATAAAGGGCTAGTATCCAAAATCTATAAAGAACTTAGCAAACTCAACACCCAAAGAACAAATAATAGAATCAAGAAATGGGCAGAGGACATGAACAGACATTTCTGCAAAGACATCCAGATGGCCAACAGACACATGAAAAAGATCAGCATCAGGGAAATACAAATCAAAACCACAATGAGATACCACCTCACACCAGTCAGAATGGATAAAATTAACAAGTCAGGAAACGACAGATGGGGGTGAGGATGCAGAGAAAGGGGAACCCTCCTACACTGTTGGTGGGAATGCAAGCTGGTGCAACCACTCTGGAAAACAGCATGGAGGTTCCTCAAAGAGTTGAAAATAGAGCTACCCTATGACCCAGCAATTGCACTACTGGGTATTTACCTAAAGATACAAATGTAGTGATCCAAAGGGGCACGTGCACCCGAATGTTTATAGCAGCAATGTCCACAATAACCAAACTATGGAAAGAACCTAGATCTCCATCAACAGATGAATGGATAAAGAAGAGGTGGTATATATACACAATGGAATACTATGCAGCCATCAAAAGAAAGGAAATCTTGCCATTTGCGATGATGTGGATGGAACTAGAGGGTATCATGCTTAGTGAAATAAGTCAATTGGAGAAAGACAATTATCATATGATCTCCCTGATGAGGAAGTGGAGATGCAACATGGGCGGTTTGGGTGGTAGGAAAAGAATAAATGAAACAAGATGGGATCGGGAGGGAGAGTAACGATAAGAGACTCTCAATCTCACAAAACAAACTGAGGGTTGCTGAGGAGGTGGGGGAGGGAGAGGGTGGTTGGGTTATGGACATTAGGGAGGGTATATGCTACGGTGAGTGCTGTGAAGTGTGTAAACCTGGCGATTCACAGACCTGTACTCCTGGGGATAAAGATACATTATATGTTTAGAAAAAAAAATTTTTTTAATTAAATTTTTTAAAAAAAGCAATTGCCCAAAGAGTTCTTGCTTTTCTCTGATGGATGGTAAATAAAAATCTTCTGCTATAGGAAAATTGCATCCAATCCCCTAGAAGCTTCTCCCAACTGTTTTTTTTTTTTTTTTTTTTTAAGATATTTCAGTGTATTGACTTGTTTTGGCATACTTGGAGGGAGTAACGGTGATCTACTAACATGAAAATCAGTTCTGTTTATTTTTAAGGGAATCTAATTCTCCTATCAATTCTGCTTTTGTGAATATATTATTGCAAATGTTTCCTCAAATATTAAGTGGGCATATTGATATATTTTTAATGAAATTTAAGAATGTACTATGTAAGACATATATACAATTTCACTAGATTTACAGCAATCTCTCTTAAGATTTTTGGCTATTAACAAACTGAGGGTTGCTGGGGGCAGGGGGTTGGGGAAGGGGGGTGGGGTAATGGACATTGGGGAGGGTATGTGCTATGGTTAGTGCTGTGAAGTGTGTAAACCTGGCGATTCACAGACATGTACCCCTGGGAATAAAAATATGTTTATAAAAAATAAAAAAAATTTAAAAATAAAAAATAAATAAAAAATAAAACAGAAGGAAATGAAAAATAAATAAATAAATAAATAAACCCTCCCCATCCACTTCCTCCCTCCCCTGGTGACCACCATTCAACTCTCGAACTCTATAAGTGTGACTACTCTGGGTCGCTCATTTATATGGACTCCTGTTTTGCTTTTCTTTCTGTGTCTAGCTTATTTCACTTAACGTAATGTTTTAAGGATCATTCATGTTGGAGCACGTGTCTGAATTCTGCTCTTTTGTTATAAGCCTAAATAATGTTCTATTGTATGTCTATATTCCATTTTGTTTATCCATTCGTCCATGCCTACAGACTTGGGTAACTTCCACCTTCTGGCTACTGAGAATAATGCTACTGTGAACATGGGTGTACAGATATATCTATGAGTTTGAACGTGATTTTTAAGATTAAAATTTATTTTTATTAAAAAAAAAAGATTTTTGGCTATTGTGAGTAGCTCTCATGTTTTCCTTAGAGAGACAGAAAAAGAAAGACAGATGTTACTGTTATGCTATGTGGACATAAAGTACATTTGTGTCTCTCGGTTCTATTTGGTTTGATTCAGGTGGAACACCTGTAGAATGAATAGTGACTATATTATGCCTTTTTCAGTTCCTCATAGAACCAGACTTAATGCTCAAAAAATTTGCAAATGAAGAATTTGTCAATCATCAAATAATCACTGACAATCTTCTATGTATCATACATGATTCTTATGCATTACAGAAAATAAAGTATAAAATGAGAGGTTTGCTTTTAAAAACCCTATAACTTTGGGGCACCTGGGTGGCTCACTGGGTTAAAGCCTCTGCCTTTGGCTCAGGTCATGATCCCAGGGTCCTGGGATCGAGCCCCACATCAGGCTCTCTGCTTGACAGGGAGCCTGCTTCCTCTTCTCTCTCTGCCTATCTCCTCTGCCTACTTGTGATCTCTGTCAAATAAATAAATTTTAAAAATCTTTTTAAAAAAACCTATAACTTTGTTGGAAAGACAACGATATTAATATTTTCAAATGTTCAGGTATTTTAATTATATCATAAATTTTAATCTAAATTATGATCATACAAAGTTATGATCAAACTTTTATTTCTCATTCATCCTGTCTGTATCCCTTCATGTCCTTCTGAAAAACATTTTTTCCATCAGTGAGATTAACTTAAACATGAATGAAATAAAGTGAAATATAGAAGAGATACTGTATGTTTAATGAATATAGGTCTTCCATAAGATTTGTGTTCCCAAGTATTTTCCTGTTCTATATTCAAATATCATTTCTTGTTGGAAGAAAGGGTATCATATAGTTAAAAATATTAATACATTTTACTGACAAACTTGGGGGTGGGATTGCGGATAGGGTATTTTCAATCACTGAGAAAGCCTTAGTTGGGTACTTCAAATAGCTGCTTTCTCGTTTTATCATTACTATTTCTTACTCCAACCAGAAATGCTACATATCAGTCCCTTCTTAAAAACTTCACCTGACGGGGCGCCTGGGTGGCTCAGTGGGTTAAAGCCTCTGCCTTCGGCTCAGGTCACGATCCCAGGGTCCTGGGATGGAGCCCCGCATCGGGCTCTCTGCTCAGCAGGGAGCCTACTTCCTCCTCCTCTCTCTGCCTGCCTCTCTGCCTACTTGTGATCTCTATCTGTCAAATAAATAAAAAAAATCTTTAAAAAAAAAAAAAAAAAAAACTTCACCTGGCTCATTGTCACACAGGACAGGATCCAAGCATTCTGTCTTGCCAAAGTAAGGTATTTCACAAATGAGCTCTTATCTACCTTTCCAGTCTCATTTTGGGCGAAGGTAGATGGAAATTTTCTAGGCTGACTTTGAGAGAGCAGCCAAAGAGGGTCAGTCCTATTTTGGCTGAGAATGGAATCCCAATATTTTGAAAATATTCACTTAAAAAGGCTTATATCATTACTTGATCCAAAAAAGGGTATTTTAATAAGCACAAAAATAAGCAAGGAAGTTTAGATGTTATCAAGGAACCAAGAGCACAGAATTGAACAAATTCTGCAGCTGATTGCTTTTTATTAGAATACAACATATATCAGAGGAGTAGAAATTGCAGACAGCTCATTATTAAACAGAAAGATGAATAAAAGCAGACTGCATTTTATCTCAGTTATCCAGCTGATCAATCAACTCAAATGAGACTTTCTATTACAGGGATATCAGCCAAACTGGCACTCCAATCACTGATTGATAGAGGAAAGTAGGATTAATTGTGGGTCATAAAAAAAGAGTAAAACAACCATTCTTTTTTTTTATTTATAAATCTCTTAAAGAGATGATATGTTCTTAGACAGTTAGATAAATAAGCAAGCATATCTAGGACATTCATTTCAAAAATTCCAGACTATTGCTTATGCTATTCAGGTAACAGCAAACTATCATATAATCCTCTTTTAATCAACCAAAAGAATTTAGATTCCCAAAGACCCAACCCCAATCCCAGGATTTATTATCTATGCTATTAAAAAAACTTTGAGTATCTATGAGTCCCTGGTTTGCCCATCATACTGATACTCACAAACCATTTAATGGGCTTTGGACTACCCATGGGTTAGACTAGCTTCGTGCTTCCTTATAAGTTCTCTTGCCCCTTTGACTAGCTTGAAGGTCCCAGGGATGTTATGCTGCTCTTAAATGGGCAGTCTGAAATGTGCTGCAAGTGACATATTATGGTCAGGAGCCAGCTGTTCACATATTTGATCAGCCAGTGGGAAATCTTTTAGCAGCTCTTAAATAAAAAATACAGGATGGTGTCAGTGTTTGGTGACACTGTTTTTAATCTTCACATTTCTCACTGACAGGAGGTAATGGTTATCCATGGGAGACCTGTCACATGACAACAGCTTCTTTACCACCAGGAGAGTCACAATATGGCCTCTCCAACTACCTTAACAGTCAGAGCATCTTGGGCTTCTCTTTCTGAAAATGCTATCTCACACCAGGGAGGTAAAAAGAAGACTTTTAGTAGTTCTAGAATTCTTTTTAATTTCTAAATAATTGCAAAATGTCTTCACTAATCTTAGCATTACTATAATTACATAAATTAAAACAGAACATAAGGTTTGATTTCTGTTCCAATGTTCCTAAAATTAGACCATAGTGAACTAATTTATTGATAGGTCAAATTGATCAAATAATTGGTATTAAAGACTGACATCTACCATTCCAGTTACCACTCATGGGAAGTAAAACTTTACTTCCGCTGCTGAACATGGAAGAGTGGGTTTCATTAGAAGGTCCTATTCCAAGGAATGTTTTATCTCAAATTCTGGCACTGTTGCAAGAATACCTATCATCAATTTATAGAAGGTCCAGAGAGGGCTTCATTGTATTATATAGTCATTCACTCAAAGTCAACATTTATAGTAATAACACAGAGTATTCGGGCACAATGAGAATATAAAGCTGAGGCTTGAGTAATATTTTTGAAAAAGAAAGTTTCAAAGCAAAGTAAAACATTTATTTACTTCAAACAAAATCATAAGGAAAGAAGTCCAGTTCTTTGTTCCCACAAGCTTAACTTGGGCTTTGTTGGTTTCTTTTCTAGTGATGATGAGGGACTATTAGGTATATAACATTATTTGTGAAGGTCATTACCACAATGATAGATAATTGTAGGAGAGCTTATTTCTGGTATGTGTGTGTATGTGTGTGCATGCACACACGCATACATGTACATATGGTGAGGTGCTCTACTTTGTAACTAGAAATAGACCTTGAACATAAAATACATTCCTGTAAACATATAAATCACAACTGGCTTGAAGCTTACCCTTACCCATATAGGAATCCCCTCAGAATATCTAAAATTCAGGGCTTCTAAACCTCAAACCTATTGACATTTTGGGCCAGATAATCCTTTGTTGTGAAGGATAGTCCTGTGCACTATAGGATGTTTAATTTAACATCTTCAGCCTCTACCCAGTAGATACCAATAGCCCTCCTCTCCCAACCCCAAGTTAGGACAACCAAAAATGTCTCAAATCATTGCAAATGTCCCCTAGGTGGCAAAATTACTCCCAGTCAAGAAGAATCACTGTTGATACCCATAGTTTTCCAAACACATCTTTTTTTTTTTAAGTTTTTGCTTAAATTCCAGTTAGTTAACATCCAGTGTAATATTCATTTCAGGTGCATAGTTTACCAATTCAACACTTACATACAATATCCTGTACTCATCACAAGTGCACTCCTTAATCCCCATCATCTATTTAACCCATGCCCCATCCACTTCCCTTCTTGTAACCATCAGTTTGTTCTCTATAGTTAAGAGTCTGTTTCTTGGTTTGCCTCTCTCTTTTTCCCCTATGATCATTTGTTTTGTTTCTTAAATTCCACATATGAGTGAAACCATATGGTATTTGTCTTTCTTTAAGTGACTTATTTCACTTAGCAGTATGCTCTCTAGATTCATCCATGTTGTTGCAAATGGCAAGATTTCATTCTCTTTTATGGCCAGGTAATATTCCATTGTATAAATACATAAATCACATCCTCTTTAACCATTCATCAGTTGATGGACATTTAGGTTCTTTGCATAATTTAGCTTTTGTTGATAATGCTGCAATAAACACTGGGGTATATGTAATGTATCCCTTCAAATATTTTTATATTCTCTGGGTAAATACCTAGTAGTGCAATTCCTGGATCATAGGGTAGTTCAATTTTTTTAACTTTTTGAGAAACCACCATACTATTTTCCAGAGTGGCTGTACTAGTTTGTAATTCCATGAACACTATAAAAGGCTTTCCCCTTTCTTCATATCCTAACCAACACCTGTTGTTACTTGTGCTATTAATTTTAGCCATTCTGAGGAGTATGAGATGATATCTCTTTGTAGTTTTGATTTGTATTCCTCTGATGATGAGTGATGTTGAGCATTTTTTCATGTGTCTGTTAGTCATTTGTATGTCTTCTTTGGAGAAATGTCTGCTCGTGCCTTCTGTCCATTTTTTAACTGGATTATTTGGTTTTGGGGGTGTTGAGTTTGGTAAATTCTTTATAGATTTTGGATACTAATGCTTTACCAGATATATCATTTGCAAATATCTTCTCCCAACCTGTAGGTTGCCTTTTATTCTTGTTGTTTGCTTCCTTTGCTGTGCAGAAGCTATTTATCTTGACAAAAATCCCAATAGTTCATTTTTGTTTTTTCCCTTGCCCCAGAAGACCTATCTAGCAAGAAGTTGCTACAGCCAATGTCAAAGAGATTACTGCCTGTGTTCTACTCAAGAATTTTAATATTTCCTTGTCTCAAATTTAGTTCTTTAATCCATTTTGAATTTATTTTTGTATACAGTATAAGAAAGTTGTCCAGTTTCATTCTTCTGCATCTTGCTGTCCAGTTTCCCAACACCATTTGTTAAAGAGATTTCTTTACTGTTTGTCAAAAATTAATTGACAGCAGTTGGACAACAAAAAAGAAATAAAAGCACACAAACTGGCAAGGGAGAAGTCAAACTTTCTTTTTGCAGAAGACATGATACATCTACAGATAACCTGAAAAACTCCACCAAAAAAATGCTAGAACTGATAAATGAATTCAGTAAAGTCACAGGATATAAAATCAACATAGAGAAATCTATTGCATTTCCACACACCAAAAATGAAGCAGAGAAAGAGAGTGTAAGAAAACAATCCCACTTACAATTACACTAAAAACCATTAGATACCTAGGAATCAACCTAACCAAAGAGCTAAAACACCTGTATCCTAAAAACTATAAAACTCTAATGCAAGGTATTGAAGATGATGCAAAGAAATGGAAAACCATTCTATACTCATGGATTGGAAGAACAAATATTGTTAAAATGTCTATATTGCCCAAAGCAGTCTACACATTTAATGTAATCCCTATCAAAATAATACCAGAATTTTTCACAGTTAGAACAAGCAATCCTAAAATTTTTGTGGAACCACGAGGAACCCCAAATAGCAAAAACAACCTTGAAAAGGGAAAGCAGGGACGCCTGGGTGGCTCAGTTGGTTGAGCAGCTGCCTTCGGCTCAGGTCATGATCCCAGCATCCTGGGATCGGGTCCCGCATCGGGCTCCTTGCTCAGCAGGGAGCCTGCTTCTCCCTCTGCCTCTGCCTGCCACTTTGTCTGCCTGTGCTCGCTCTCTCGTGCTCTCTCTCTCTCTCTCTGACAAATAATAAATTTTAAAAAAAAATCTTTAAAAAAAAAGAAAGAAAGAAAAGGGAAAGCAAATCTGGAGGCATCACAACTTCAGACTTTAAGTTATATTACAAAGCTAGAGTGATCAATACAGTATGGTACCAGCACAAAAACAGATACATAGATCAGTGGAACGCAATAGAAAACCCAGAAATGAACCCACAATTACACGTTCAATTAATCTTTGACAGGAAGAATTTCTTACCCACCATTTGCCTCCCACATCATTCAGGATTGCCCTTTCCCTCCAAATGATATCAGTTAGCACCACTAATGGCTACTAAAGATAGGAATCCTGGCTGGTGATCCCCAAACTTTCTTATTAGCTATAAATTGAGTCACAAATTTGGAGAGTAGGACATGAGTTGCCCAACTTCTTGTAAGTACACGATTAAAGAGAAATATACTGTATCTTCTACCTCCTACCCACCCACTTAGTTATGGCTTAAGTCTAGATAATAATATCCACACTCTACACACACACACACACACACACACACACAACGGAATACTATGCAGCCATCAAAAAACCCCAGAATCTTGCCATTTGCAATGATGTGGATGGAAATAGAGGGTATTATGCTAAGTGAAATGTCAATCAGAGAATCACAATTATCATATTATCTCTGATATGAGGAATTTGAGAGGAAGGGTGGGGGTACATGGGGGGAAGGGAGGGGAAAATGAAACAAGATGGGACCAGGGAGGGAGACAAACCATAAGAAACTCTTAATCTCAGAAAACAAACCAAGGGCTGCTCAGGGGAAGAGGAGAAGGGATAGGGTGGCTGGGTGATGGACATTGGGGAGGGTATGTGCTATGGTGAGTGCTGTGAATTGTGTAATACTGATGATTCACAAACCTGTACCCCTGAAACAAATAATACACTATGTGTTAATAAAATGATGATGATGATGATGATGATGATATCCACACCAATCATCCATAATCACTCGTTTCTGGATTATCCATTCTTTATTAATACAGTATATAAGATGTTAATATGCCAGTTCCTTTTTATAGTTTTAAATCCAGCATGAATGAGTTAAGCCTATAGTTCTCTCCACTTGTATTTTTCATTGTACGCTAAATCGGGACAAATGTAAAACGCCCAAAATTCTGCTTGGACACATGATGGTTTGTATATGGCAGAATGCATTCTAAATACACAGAAAGCCATTTTTTTTTCTCTCTACAAAAAAGAAGAAAAAATCCTGAGAAAGCAGACTCAGAAATAGCACACTAGAACTATTAGTCTGAAATGGAGGTATTAGCAGTGGTATTCCACTCAGGATGAATTGAAGGCTTCCATTCTGAACAATCAAACTGCTTGGAGCTCTGAAAAAGTGGCTTTTAGAGTCCTAACATCTTAAGATTTTAAAAGCCATAGAGGCCAGTCTCAGCCAAGGTACCCCAGTCCATGTGTGTTTCAGTAGGACATCAGTTAAGCTTCACTCAAAGTATTTACCAACTCTTTAGGCATACTGTACAGGCAGCAAACAAAAATTTTAGGGTTTCAACCATTGTATAAATACCTTGTTTCTGATCAGTAGGAAACATGAAAATAAATGCAATGAAGAAAATAAAGACACTGAATTTTTTAAAATGTTATAGAGGATTGGCTTATATGTTTTTTAAAACACAAACTGTGAATATTTATCCTTATAACTGGTTGATCAACAATTCTAAGTGCAACTTCATTTTAGTTATTTTTACCCATAAATTTCTAATTATTTACATCTACAAGGACTTTGAATTCTATGCTTTTAATATACTTACAGTGCTTAGAAAGAGAATAATATATGTGAAACTGAAGTTACTAGGAAAGTAGAATACTTAACATAGTGGATAAATATATAAGCCTTATTATTATATCTTTTAAGCTGTATTATTTTGTTCATGGCCCAACTTTTTCATTTATAGTGGTTTAAAACTCCTGTTTAAAAGGAGTTAGGTAGACAGATAGGTAAATAGATAGACAGATAGATAGATAGACTTGAAATCTTAGAATTTCCAGGACACGTGTTTTCCACCATGCTACTTGCTCTAATGAAAGGATATTGAAATCAAGGAAATAGTTTTGACCCATAGCCAAAAAAAAATCATGAACAGTTATTTCAGCAGATGATTTTTTTAAAAAAGATGATCCTTCTAACTTGTAGAGAGTATAAAAGCTGTGACTTTTCTCTTTATAATAAGTAAAAGTTGAACTCTTACTGAAACTGAAAATAAATGAATGATAGATAAGAAATGAGATAAAATTGTGAATACTCTTCTGTAACTTACTGGCATCATCCGTGAAGTGACTTGGTCTTATTTGACAATGGACTTAGATTAGTTAAAAATGTACTTTCAGAGTCATCACTATTTTTTTTAAGGAACTATCATTGATATGCAAAGACAGGAGATAAATGGAATAACATAAATTAAGAGAAGGCATAAAAAGGGGGAAATAAAAGAAGTAAGAAAAAATGTAATAAAGAGAAAATAGTTTCAAATATAAGATATATTACCTCACTATATGAATAATCACTTTAAATGTGAATGATCTAAATATACCAATTAAGTGACAGAGATTGTCAGAGTGCTTAGAAATAAAAAACAAGATTCAGTATGTTGTGTACAAGAAACTCACTTTAAATATAGACTCAGAAAAGTTGAAAGTAATGGGATGGAAGAAGGTATAGCATGCTAGCATGCAAAAAAAGAAAGCTATAACTATAATTATAGACAAAGCACACTTTAAAACAAGACAAATTATCAAGGGTCTTTTAAAGAGTAGCATTGTGTATGATAAAGGGGGCGATTATCTAGAAAACATAGTAATCCTTAATGTGCATGCATCCAGTGGTACAGCATTAAAGTACAGGAGTCAAAAACTGATAGAACTTTAATGTGAAATAGACAATTTGACCATTATTAGTCATAACTTCAACACATCTCTTTCAAATCATTGATAGATGAAGCAGGCAGAAAATCAGTAAGAACGTAATTGACCTGAA
>PISX010011310.1:0-65861 GCA_004024625.1 Mellivora capensis | reverse complement strand
GCGTCCTTCACTCGGGCGTGGTAACAGAGGCCCTGGGTGTGGGAAGAGCATGGAGTGAGCCCTGGAACTCCGGAGCTTCACGTGAGAGGTGAGTAGAAGGTGGGGAGGTCACCAGGGAGAGGAGCGATTCCAGGAGAAGGACTCTGGTTGGATGGGAGAGGAGTCCCTGGTGGAGAGGGGCAAGGGAGGCAGGCCCAGCCCACCCATGCCTCCCCCAGCCCAGCCCCTACACCGCTCAGCCACCCGGGGCCAGGATGCTGCAGAGAGCAAGGCAGGGGGATACCCGACCACAGACACTCTGGAGAGACGGTCCTAAGACACACCTCCGGGGAGTGGAGCTGGAAGGTGACTCGCTCCCAGAAGCCTGGACCCCGTGAACTCCTACAAGAAGGCAGACACCGCTTGCTGCCTGGGGGCCAGAGTCAACAGCAGTGTGTGCCCAGCAACGTGCTCCAGGGGAGCTCTTCAAGGCAGCCAGCCATTCCTGCCCAGGCCTTCCGGAACCTTCTCTCACAATGAATGGTCTCTGTTCAACGAGAGGCCAAGAGGGAGCAACAGGGGCTTGATTCTCAGCTACCAAACAAGGAGGGGGCTCGGGGATCGCAAAGACCGGTGAAGGGGTCCCAACACCCAACGTCGCGGAAGACCTCGGGTAGGGCCAAATACAGCGACATCTGCGACAGAAGGCGAGGAGGCGGGGGCGGGGGGGGGAGCGCTCTGCCTGGCGTTCTACTGTGATCCTCAGCGATACGCAGAAGCCCAAGGTCACCTGGAAACCAAGTATGTCCGACAGTCCACGTGAAAGCAAATGATAGATGGCGAAGCGCCCCCATCCGCTGACGTGTGCGGCCGGGAGGTGGGCCCCGTGTGGACGCGGCAGGCAGCTGCTCCGGGGGAGAAGTCGGAGAGTGTGTGCGAGAGGAACGGCAACACGTTATCTTTAAGGGGGTCGGGATCGCGGCTCAGACGCTTCCTCCTAAATCAAATACCAAAGCTGAAGACATGTAATAAACAGAAGCACTGGCAACGGGAAGGAGAGACTCGTTCTCCCAGAGCTCCTGCCGGGAGGTGGCCTGTCCCTGCACCTCCGTGGCACGGGTCACGGTGGGCCCGATGGATACGGGGCCGACTGCTGCCGCCGAGCGACTCGGGGCGAGCCCTGGGCGGGGGTGGGCACAGGGGCTGGCGCTGTGCGCCCAAGGAGGCCCGTCACGGGTTCCATCCACCTTCTCCGTGATGGGCCACTCGAGGCGCATCAAAAACCGGATCGCCGGGCGCCCGGGGCCAGCTCAGTTCCCACTTCTCCCAGAACTACGGATAACAGAAAAACTGCCATTTGTGTTGACTTCCACACACGCCACTCGCTGGCAAGGCCCGGTTTGCTGGTCCGTTCTGCGCTCAGCCTCACACTGAGCCCTTCCTGCGTGTGCAGCACGGGCGTGTGCCGTTGCCGCATGGCCCTGTGAACCCTGCCGGGGGAGGACCCGGTTCCGCAGTTTTCAAGGAGGCCTCCCAGACGCTCCCCCTCAGAGCTGCAAAACTTCCTCCCACTGGAGGGCTGAGGCTCAAAACAGCAGTCACTTAAAGAAGAGACAGGTCCAGACGGCACCTGGGGGTTAGCGGGGGACGCACCAGGGACGGGACAGGGACAGCCTCCCGGCTCCTCAAGACACCATCTCCCCTTGGGCGGGCAGACATGGGGGTGAGAAAACGGCCCTGGGCGAGATTCCAGGGTCCGCTCGCGTCCCTGGCTCCGGGACTCACCCTGGCAAGGGCCCACACATGGGAACAACGGCTACTTTGTTGCCGGGGTTCATGCCCGTGGGAGTGCTGGCCTCAGCCTCCAAGGGCTTTGTTTGTCTTAACAAAGTGAAGAGAGGTGATCTTTAGAAGGTTCCGGAAACAATTACGCTCCCGGGAGCAGAGACAAAACCCCTGGCAGGCCTTCGTAGCTGTGGGCCTGGGGAACAGGTGTCTCTCCGTCGGTACTTCCCGACAGGTTCCCGAAGCCTCTGGCACGGTGGACAGAACCCACCACGCCACCAGGAAGAGGTCACGACAGGCCAGGTGGGACACAGGCTTCCAGGCCAGCTCCTGCGACCCTGTACTCATGAGACCCCACATCGTGGTGACTTCTCCAACGTCCCACGTCCTTACTCACTACCCGTGGGGCATCTCAACAGCCACGATGGCAAAACGGTCTCTCTGTCCATCATCAGTGTGCGCACCCTCCGGTGTGGGCAGCGCCGGCTCGGCGTGAGGACGCTGATGGAGGTAACAGACGCTCATGGGCCCTTGCTGTCCCCTGGCCCCGGCGGCACACCCGGTCTGCACCGGCTCACTTCACGCCTGCAGGTGGGTCCCAGGCTCGAGACCTTTCAGTGCCATTCCCCAAAACACACGGCAGACAGCAGTGGGGCTGACTCCGATCCATCTTGGATGCACCAGCTGCCGTGCCATGCCTTCTGCGAGGCTGCCCATGGGCCACCTTCCCCGGTGACAACAAGCTACAGGAGCCAACGCGGCAGCAAGTGACCACGTCCAACACCAGCCAGGGGCAGGTCCGGAGGCTCTGGGCCGAGCGTCCCAGGCCGCCTGATCCTCCCTATCTGCTGGCACCAGGAGGGCATCGGTGGGGGTGTGGGGTATGGGGTGGGCGACATCCCGCCTCCTCGTCCACGCTGGTCACAGGCTCGCTCACTCTGTGAGACACCACGCCCAGAAGGACTGCTCACCAGGGCTGCCTGGCTCGGGCTGTTTCACGAACTTGGGGAAGTGACACACGCGAGGACCTTAATTCAACATCTGGCCCACGGACAGCACGCAGGACGTTCCCAAAGGACGTGCTGGCGCCGACGCAGGACCCAGGTTTACCACAGAGGGACTGTGTCTGCAGGACCCTCGGCATTGGGGCCGGAGGGAGCTGAAGTGAGCTCGCCCCCACACGGTCAGAGCGACGGAGGGACAGCACATGGTGGGCAGCTGCCCAAACCGAGCCAAAACAGCCCAGAAACGATGAAGGTGAGCGGGAGGAGAGGAGGGAGGAGGAAACCAGGCGTGCGTTCAGCCGGAAAGGACGCGACCCAGGTAAAAGGAGGAAGATCTATGTGAGGAGAAGAAACCACAAAACCTGGTAAAAAGAAAAAAGGAGACATGGAACCAGTGGCTCAAAAGAATAATTGTCGAGATGAGGACGGAGAAGCCGGAATCTCCACCACAGGAGTGCACCGGGGATAAAGGCAGGTACGGAGAAGCCCACAGGCACGTGGCCGCTGGTCCTGAAACAGGGAACCCAGCCTGCAAGCCAGGGAGCAGCGTGGGAGAAAATCCTGCATCTCCTCCCTGAGGCTGGTCCCTGAGCCCTCGAGGTCTGGCCTCTGCCCGGCCGTAACAGGAGCTCAGTAAGTGGACTGAGGCGCCGCAGCACGCTAGGAGGCAGGCAAAGGCGCAGGTGACGGGAAGGAGGGGAGGGCGGGGCAGGTGCGCGACGTGCGGGACGCCGCCAGGACAGGCCCTGCGGAAGGTGACCCAGGTGCCCTCGAGCTCATGCCGCACTGGGACGAACAGGGCCTACCGTCTGCTGTAGGTCCTGGATGAGGATACGGATGACCAGCGTGTTGCCTTGGCTCTCCTCCGTCCTGGCGGCGCTGGGCTTCTCTGCTGTGGCCCGGATGGTGTCATAGATGGTTTCTTCTTTGGAGCTGTCCGACTCTGACCCCACCGAGTAGTCGGAGAAGCTCTGGGCCATCTCGTCCTCGCTGGAGGTCGGGCTGCGCGGCATGGCTGCCCAGCGTCTGTAAGGAGGGGGAGAAGAAACAGAACCGGGGCATGGGAAAACTGCACACAGAAACCCCAGGGCTAGGTGGAGACCGGCGTCTCAGGTTCACGGTCCTGCACCTGCTGGTGCAACAGCCGGCAGACTTGTGGAGCGTGATGCATGGGCCTCTAGGGGCGGGGAGAACACAGCAAACCCCACCCCTGGGCTGCCCCCGGAGCTCAGACCTGGAGGCAGCCATGGCCGGGATGGGGACCTGCAGGCTCTGCCCGCCCTGAGCAGGGCAACCCCGCAAGCACAAGGAGCCCTAACCAAACAGGAGGACCCCCCCCTCAAACAGAATATCCAGCCATTTACAGGAGGGTGGGGAAGGGAGGAGCTCACCTGTGCACCTGCCCCAGGCTCCAGGCCCAGCAGGTGCTTAGGTGAGCGTCCCCCCACTCCCATGTTTCATGACCGGGGGAGGTTCAGAGAAGTCCCAGGTGGGTCTTGGTTCACCCAGCGACAATTCTGTGTTCATCGTGAGAAAATGGACACCCACTGTTTTATTTCCAGAGTTCTATTTAAGGACAGCAAGTGCCCGCCAGAGCTGGAAGCATCCCACTGCTCTGCCCATGGGGTCAGTCCGGGGACGCTGGCAGCCACTAGGGGGCGCTCCCATCTGCACCCCAAACTTCCCTGGGCTCACCAGACACCCAGGTGCACACAGAGCCTAACAAAGCCAAGGGCAAGACCCTGACCGGGGTCAGGGACTCCCTTGCTGCCAAGAGCATCTGCACTGTCTTTGGAGAAAGGACCAAGATCGTGGAACCCACAGACAGTTTTTTTGGCCTGCACAAGGTTTTAAATATCTATGCAAACCCAGATTTCTGGCTTATGGTGACCATCAGAAAGCTCTGACAATGCTGAGGACAGCCCCATAACACCCAGGGGCAGGGATGAATGCCTGCAACCACCCCTCCCCCAGCACGCCCTCTCCAGGTCCACTCCTTGGTATCGGTCCCCTTCCCAGGCCTCCCGCCATGCGTGAGAGCTTGACAACAGATCCATCCGTTCACTCATACCTCTGCCTCCTTCGAGACCCCCTGCGCGGGGTCACCGGGGCAGTCACATCTCAAAGAGCAGATCCTTGGGCGCCTGGGAAGATTTTCTTTTTTTCCAATTAAAATACCCAAAGCTAACCCCCGCGTGATTCCGAATTAAAATTTCAGAGCCAAGGGTCTTTTCTGTATTCACAGCCAGCCGCCTTTGCGAGCTCAACTTCATGCTTTCTCAACCAGAGGAATGCAAACTCTGGCGAGGGACAAGACAGCGGTGGCTGGGGACAGGGTCTGGGTGCTCCTGGCTCTGTCCGAGCAGGGTCCCCACCTGCCTGGCTGCAGTGGCTAGCCACGTGCTCCTTGTACGCTATGCAGACTTTGTAACATATGATACAGTAACAGTGACCACATAGAGCTACTGTAACAATATATAATTATTTCTGTATTGTGTCTAATTGCAATGTTACAATAAATAATATTCACGGGTAAGTATGTTACAGAAATGCACACATGTAATTATTTGCAGCTACCTCCCAGGTTCCAAGGAGGCGTACCCTCTAGAACCCTGGTTCTTTGTCCTGGCTGCCGAAGTTACTTGGGGAGGCTTTAAGAAAACACCAGCACGAGAATTTCTGAAGGACGTGGGCTGGGACGCTGCCCCTGGAAGCTCCCCCGGGGCCGTAAGGAGAAGCACCTGCCACAGAGCCCAGGCAGCCCCTTCAAGGGGGAGTACAGGCTGCAGCCTGGGGGCGTGGAGACACAAACCTGCCCTCTCCTGGGCGTGAGGGACAGTGGGAGAGGCGCGCTGCTCACCGCCCCCGCCGTCAGCATGGACACAGGCGTGTGGTCCCCCACGCGGGGCCTCCAGTGGCTTCTTCCCGTCCCGATGGGGGTAAGTTGGCCCGGAACACTCTCTGCTCCAATAAAGAACTGCGTCTTCCCTCCTCATCACCTGCCTGCGCCTCTTCTGAACCCAGCACGGACCAGGGGACGCAGAGGGGACCCAGCGGAGGTGGCCTCGCCCTCACAGGAGGGGGTCCCTGTCTAATGAGGAGGGACCCGTCAGGGGACACCAAGCGCAGGTGGAGGCTAACGAGGCCATTCCGGGCACACCGGGTCCACCAGCTCTTCCCACGGAGGATGGGTGCCGGCTCCGGGAAGCTCCCGCTCAGGGCGGCGCAGGGCTTGGTGTTTGTACCTGGAAGATGGGCAGGTGGCCAGCCCCCAGCAGAACATGGCACAGCACAGGCCCCACCACATCGTGGCCTTGCGCATCTGAGACAACCCAAGAGCAAATGGGATGCGCCGAGCCCCCCAGTTACTTCCCGGAGGACACACAGGCCACCCCTCCATGCACTCCACCCCCACTTCGAAACAGCACCTCCGGCCTGAAACCTAAGAAACCCATTGTTTGCCCTGTCTGCCCGGCCCGGCTCTTTTTCTCGAAACCCCCCACAGCCTCGATGTGCTCCATTTCCCGGGTCCTCTCGCTCAGGCAGCATTTCAGGGTCCGTGTGCACCAGGTCTGTTTATTCACCGCCACTGCCCACCCCCCCAGCACTGGGGGCACCATGGGCGCTCAGGGACAGGGAGACGTGGGCAGAGGGGCCAAAGCACAGGCCCCGAGACGGCCAGACAGCGCAGCAAGCTCTGCCACAGCCGGCGTGCATGAGTGCCCGCCGTGTGCCCGGATCTGCTGGCAGCTTCCCGGGGGGCAGGTTCCAGGCAGACGCTTGGAGAGGACGACCGTCAGGAATTCATTGTCCTTAATGGTCACATCACTAACCACATGACACGTCCGCAGCTGGACTCGTGGGACGGGTGACCCATCATGGACATGCAGGTCTGAACTGTGAAGGGCGCAAAACCCCCAGGAGGGTTTCATTTCCAGGAAACTAAAGGGAGCAGGATGGGATTGGAGGATGGTCATGCCCAGCTAAACTCAAACTCAGCTCCAGAAACAGACCTGACAACCCAAAAAGGAAGGGCTCCCGGGTCCTCGCTGCTCGTGCGACCCACGGATCTCCGCAGGTGGCCCCCGCCACCACACCCCACCACAGCCCCTCGAAGCGGCCTGGGGTGATGGTCATGAAGGGATGCATCTGCCACCAAAGTGTGGGGGCAAAAGGCCCCACTGGCCAAGTCCAAGGAGGAAAAGGAGGCCACCTGAAAGCTGGTCCTTTGCAGGACAGCCCGGGAGCCTAGGCAGAGACCTGAGCAGAAGGTCCTGACCTTAATCAGGGTCTTGAGCAATGAGACCAGCAGACCCGTGGGAACAGCAAAGCCCTGGGAAAACATTTAATTATTAACTCCCGGGCAGGACTGCCAGGCCCAGGGTCACCAGGGCCACGTGAGAGAGAGGGCACCAGCCACATCTGCATTTCAGATAAACCACGAATACATTTTATCATATTTCCCGAATATTGGATGGGACGTACTTACACTAAAAAATCATGATTGTTCCTCGGAAGTTCAAACAGGACTAGGTGTTCTGCATTTTGTCGGGGGTGGGGGACAGGCACGCTCTGAAGACAGCTGTGTCACGAAACCCAGCCCCCCTTGGAAAAGTCACTGCCAGGTCAGAGGAGGGAAGGTTACCCGCTGCCCCTGGCAAACATTTTGGCATCACCGGCCTCTGGGTGGGGCGGGGGTGGGGGGAGCTACAAAAACAGGCCAGTAAAGTACAATGACCCCCCAGAGCCTGTTTTTCTCACCGCCACCCCCCTCCCTGGGGTACCTACAAACAAGGAAAAACGGAAGGAACGCCAGTAAAGGCCATTTTCACAAAGGCTCCATATTTTACGGCTGTAGTGTTCCTGGGAAATGTAAGGTCTTGAACTCGCTGCCGAGCCCCTTGCACCTTGGCTGATGGGGGCAGCGGGGGACAGCTGGATTTCCCACCCACCGCTTCCACCGCCACGGCGAACACCGAGCTGACCTGGGACATGAGACGCACAGAAAAACAAAACCAAACCACGTGCCCCTGGCTGCAGCAGACTTCATCAGGCTAGCGCTGCAGGCCCGGGAAGATCACAGACAAAAATGTAGAGGTCCCACTGGCTCTGTTTTAATAAACACACGTACACATGCACGGGGGCAGAACAGGGTCTTTACTCCGGTGGACTCTCCCAACAGCACCCGCATCTGTGTCACCCTGGCCCCAGGACTCGGTGACTACTCGCCCATGTCGCGCCCTCAAATGTCTATGATTCACTCATCCTCAAGGCAGTGAGATCCCCCGCCCCGGGGGCTGCACGGGGTCCGCGCACAGACACTGCAACTCGGGGCTGGGGGCGGCCCCCACCGGACCTGCTGGACCTGGTGCTGAACTCGGGAGGCAACCCGGCTGTCACGTGCACGGTCTGCGCCATGGCCACGGCACGGGGCTGTAGCGAGTGGGGGATGGGGGAATAGAGAAGGGCAGCCCGGGAAGGCGAGGGGAATGGCCGTCTAGCCAGGTCATCTCTGTAACCACCGTCCCGAGAAAGCTCCCCGCTTCCACGCCCGCCGCATCTGAGGATAAATGAGGGCTGCCGTCCACCTCCCGCCCCTGTGGGCGGCCCCTCCAGTTGACCGTCTCCCCCTGGTCCCCCAAGGTCCTTCCATCGAGACTGGGGTTCCAGCCCCGGTGAGGCCTGGTGCCCCCAGCTACACGGACCCTCCTTCCTCTTGACTCAGAGCCGGACCGCACCTGCCCATGAACCACCCCCGCCCCCCGCCCCCGTCCTCAGCCGCCACGGCCCAGCTAGTGCACTGAGAACTAATCCCCCACACGCACACCTGCCCCAGAGCAGACGAGATGCTGACGCGAAGCTTGCGAAGCTTCTCGTGCACAGAGCAGTAACCCGGATGATGCGGCCGAAGAGACCCACGGATCCGGGTGCGGAACCGCAGCTCCCGCCGGGGCACGGTGACAGGACGCGGCTGGCAGCCAGGCTCAACATCCCCGGAGAGACGGTATTTCAGTACAGAAAAATGAAAGCCGAATGTGAAAACATGGCAAACTTGGAAAATGTCTCGTTCTGATGCTGGACATAGAGTTGTTATGTTTTCCTATCTTTCTATAGAGTGATAATGCTTTTAATTAAAAGTAACTTTTTAAAACTCCAATGACAATGACCTAAGGTCTGCAATGGTCTTTCCAACACAAGCCCCTGATGAACCAAGTCTACTCCAAATTCTGAAAGGAGACGGGCAGGGGAGCCCGAGGGGTGCCCAGTGGGGTCCCAGGCACGGTGGATGTTTCTGGAAGGGCCAATGCTCTCAGAACATGGGCAGAGGGGGTCATTATTGCTCCTGACTTAGAGATAAGGGGCAGCCAGTAGGGGACATGGCCCCCAGTCCTTCCTGAGGGTTCGAGGGAGGGACAGGACAGGCCCTACCCAGCAGGGCAGACAGCAGACCTGCCCTTGGAGCCCCTCCCGGAAAACCTCCAAGACGACATGCCCTGTAAGTGGGGAGCTTTGAAGGGCAAAGGAGGGTACAGCCCGGGGAAGGGGAACTTGGGTCACGTCACCCCGCCCCCCCGTCTGGGCTCCAAGCACACCCGTCTTCAACAGGAGGGCCGAAGGACAGCAGCAGGCAGAAGGCAAACTATTTGCATTGATGTATATGTCTGTATATGTTTTTTTAATGCATTGACCTTTATTTTGACAGCGGTCATGGTGCATAGGAAGACGAACTGGCAGGACAGAGTCCCACGTGCTCCCTCTGCCCCCGCTCAGTGAACAAATGTATTATTGTTCAACTCCTTCCCCACGAAAGCTTCCTGCCTTTTCTCCCTTGGACCCTGACCCACCAGGGAAAAGTTCAGCTAGCGCCTAGTCTCTGGCTTTCACCGACTGGTTCTCCTCGGGATCGGAGATGAAATGTAAAATCCAAACAGGGTCCCATGGCCCAGAGGGGTAGGGCGGCCTGGAGAGCCAGGAGCTTGTCCGAGGCCCAGCCCCTAGTTGGGCTCCCTGCAGTGACCTCTGGCCGGCAGGTGCATTGGGGATGCCCCGAGAAGGCGGCGCGGCCTGGGTCCTCTGGCCGGGTGCACACTGACCTGCCACCATGGAAAGCTGGCAGCGAGGCTGGCTCCCCCAGTGGCTCCAGCTCGGGCAGCATGGTCTGTGGGGCCTTGCATGGGGCGGACACACCTGCTAGACAATGGGTTACCAGCAGCCAAGTTCAATTACGGAGTCTGGGAACTGGGTACATCATACAAAATTACAGAGCTCTGAGATTTCTAGGGGGAAATGGAATGTCACAGAGATCTGAAAGCTAGCAGGTGTCTGGTTATGAAAATGCTTTTACAATCTTCAAACCCGCGCTGGGCTCTGGCCAGCTTTTGGGGCCCCGGCCCAGCATCAAACACTCCAGGCAGGGTGGGCCTCCCCGCACATGCCAGGTTACTGGCTCGGGACACCGGCCGCCCTGTGGGGTGGGGCTGCAGCTTCCCCAATACTGCCGTCCCCTGTAAGGACAGTGTTTAAACTCAGGACGGGTTTTCTTTAATTCCTGTTATTGCCGTGGCTGTGGGAACCCGGGTGTCCTCTGCACCCATGACTTTGATTTTCCTAAGAGAAGATCTGGAGGGGAGTTTAAAGCTACTGTGCCGACCTCCTGGTGGGAGACGCTTCTGCAGGCTCCCTGGGAGATGCCCTTCCTGCCCAGGACGCCGCACGGCCCCGTGCCCCAGCTCCATCCCCTGGGATGGCCCTTCCCTGCGGGGACAATGGTGTGCAAACACCAAGCCAGTCAGTTCTCAGCAGCTGCTCAAACCCCACAGCACCATCCACGGGTCCAGAGATGTCCACCCTCGGACTCCTAAGCTCAGCCTGTCCCGGGGCTCCCAGCCCCACCTGGGAGCTGGAGCAGGAGGCTGTCTTTCATGTGCCGTAGGAGGTGCAGGTGCTCGGCCAGGGCTGGGAATGGGTGACAGCTCTGACACTGTCATCCAGCTTCTCCTAGGAGCAGAGACTTCTTACCCGTGAGCAGTGCCCCTGGAATGGCCTCCCCTGGCCGCCCCAACACCCAGCCCCTCCCACCCCCCACCCCCGCCCTCAGGGCCCAGTGCGGCCCACAAGGGTGGAGCCACCTTCCTAGTCACACCTGCTGACACCTGTCTGCCCCACCTCCTCCCACGCCGCAGGGACAGATGGACAGACGGATGGACCAGAGGAAAAGCAGGACAGTGTGAGCCAGGGAAGTGCTCAGATAAGAGACGGGCCAACCAAGGTCCACAACGTCCCCCTGCCACAAGGACGGTTCCGACTTCCCTTCCGAAGCCCTGGTTCCGGAAGCTGATACAGGCACACCTCCTGTTGCCACGCTTTGCTTCGTGGCACTATGTGGACACTCTGTACCTTACACACGGTGGGTCTGCCGGTGTGCATCCAGCAAGCCTACCAGCGCCGTTTTTCCAACCACATTTGCTCGTTTTGTGCCTCTATGTCACATTGTGGTTAATTCTCGCAACATTTCCAAATGTTCATTACGATTCTGTCTGTCTGATCTGTGATCATTGATTCAGGATCACCGAGAGCTCAGACGATGCTCAGCATTTCTGAGCAACAAAGTAATTTTTCACTAAGGCAGGCACATTGTTTCTTAGACACATGCTATACTGTACACTTACTAGACCACAGCGCTCGTGTTTGTACCCACCGGGAGGCCGAACTGGTCACCTGCCTTGCGCTATCGCGGTGTGGGTTCCCTGGCAGTGGTCTGGGGCTGCAGCATCTCCAAGGTGGGCCTGGGTCCACCCCAGCTGTCTCAGGAACATCTGACCGCACCAAACCATCCACGTGCCTCCGGTGTCTACCAAACTCTAAGCAGAACACGTGGGCAGGGAGATGCCGATTCTCCGCACGGACAGCTGAGTGGCAGAATCGTGTGGTTTGTTTTAAGCCCAAAGAAATAGTCAATGAAACTAATTTTTCAGAAAACTGAATTTAAGTGTTTCTGTTTTAAAGGACTGTGATTTGAAATTATAACGTTCATGAATTGTAATTTGTGTTTTGACTTTTAATGGGTAATTTGAGATGTTTCAGGAGCTGTCCTTGTTGGAATCTTTTGAATGACGCTGAGATTTATTTTGATTGCCATTTGTATGAAAATCCACCCACACACGTTAACATAGCACATTTTTAACTATTTAGATTATGTTCTCAATGGAACATAAATTACAAGAAAACCCATATTAGAATAACATGCATAGTCACTTTGCTAAACAGAAAGAAAGACGAATACGTTTTCCAGAATAGGTAATAACTAACAAGACGGTCTTTCTCTCATTATTTCCCAGAGACTGTTGGGTCTCAACCCAGTACCCAAGTGTGTGATATGATAATAATAATTCAGGCATATCTGGAATAATGCCAGCTGTCGCTCACCTGAAATGGTCCATCTCCACACTTTCAAAATTTTGTCTTTATGAGGGCGTATCTGTGAAAACATATTTTCTCTAACAGCTTGGTAGCTTGATGTATCATTTTAGACTGAAAGCATGTAGCTTGGCGGGGGCCTCAGAGCCTCAGCGTGTGCTCCCACCAGAGCCTGGACATCAGGACAGACCAGCCGGGGAGGGGTACTGACCGCCCCCCACACCGAGCACTCAGGGGAGACCACCGCCCGGACCCTGACCGTGCGTACTGTCATGGGGAAGCTGCAGGAGGGAAGGAGCCCGGTAGGTAACACCCGGGGATTCCACTGGACCAGCCTGGGGCGAGGCTCAGGGTCTTTGCCCGGGGCTTACTCAACAGACACTTATCTCCCACAGCCCCTGAGGCCAGAAGTCAGAGATCAGGGCAGGTGGCTGTGGTCTGCTCCTGGTGACAACCCCCTACCAGGCTGCGAATGGGGCACTCTCGCTGTGCCCTCGTGGAGAGAGGGAAGCCTCCAGCATCGGGGTCCCATCCCTATGATGATGTCACTTGACCTTAATCACCTGCTAAAAGGCCCCATCTCCTAACATCTCACTGGGGTCCACATGAGCATTGGGGTAGGCATGAAAATTCCATCTAGACCACCAGGGAAGTCCCACCTCCACTCTTGAGGCCCCTGCCCCTGCTGGGGGGCCGGCCCGAGGCTGCAGCAGTGGGCACGAGGGGAGCATCCCCAGGGGGCACCCGAGGCTCCAGTGAGAGGAAGGTCATCACTGAGCCGCGACCCCAGGGAGCAGGCGGTTGTCAGGACGCCCAGCACAGCCCTATGCCCTGGCACGCAGGCCGCTCCCGAAACACAAGCAGCCGCTGCTGCCACCGTGCACGCCATCCTGCCAGCCCCGTCCCTGACCTCACCACCAGGAAGGGCGCCCAAGACAGGCCTCAACACCAAGAAGGGGGCAGGCGCTACGGGTGCGAATGTGAGCTCTCTCCCGCAACTTTGTTGGAGAGAAGCCATCTTTTAAGCACCTTGCCCTGTGTTCCCATCAGCTGTCTCAGTCAAAGGTCCCGGGAGTGGAAGAACCACATCGGACAGGACGTGGGCATCCCCAGCGGCCTCAGCAGTGAGCGCCAGGCACACGCACTCCGGGGGTGTGGGGCTGGACGGCGGCGCCCGATGGGGCATCACCACACACGTCTCCCAGAGCCCCAACGGCCGCCGAGCAAAGGGAGAGCTCGGTGAGTGCCACAGACTCGGGGTCCTCCGCAGATGTCCTCAGAGCTGTCTCCCAGCACTGCTGCTTCCTGGCAAGGGAAGCTGGGAACTGAGCCATCCTGTCCACTCCCTTCCCCCAACCCGCTCCCTGTCACCTCGGAGCAGAGAGAGGCAAGGTCCCTCGTGGGACAGGGTTTATAATCTATTCGCGCCTTTTTCAAGCAGCTGGACTTTGGAGGTTTGGGTAACACCGAAAGGAAAGCTGCTCAAGCAGCATGTGGGACAACATGAAAAGGAAGCAGAAGCTGGTCCAGGAACGGGTTTTCCTCTTCGCAGGGACCACCGGCTGGTGGCCCCGCCGGCATGCTGCCTGCTTCTGAATGCTTCCACGTGGCCGACCCCCGCGCCGCCCACAGAGTCTGCAGCCTTCCGAGCACCCGAGGACGGAGTTCACACTCTCGGAAATACCTGTCTGCCTGTACGGAGACGCAAGGCTGTGCTGAATCCTCGTCCCTGACCGACCAGGCAAACACTCTCCCCCACACGCTCCTGCACAGCTTACAAGCTAAGGGTTCCACTAAAACACGGTTCACTGCCACCCAAAGAGTTTACGCTTCTCAAAACAGAAACACGCACAAGTTATTCAAGCTGCAACAGATCGACATGCCCCACTGTGCTGGGTCCCCGAGATTCACATCCACCCAGAACCTCGGAATGGGACCTCATCTGGAAACAGGGTCCCCGCCGATGTGATTCGCTAAGTGAGGTTGCAGTGCATACGGTGGCCCTTGGGCAATGACACATCCTTTTGAGAAGCCACGTGAGAATGATGACAGCACCCAGGGGGAAGGCCACGCGACGCCGAAGGCGGAGGCTGGAGGGAGGGGCCTGTCAGCCAAGGAATGTTGGGGGCTGCCAGCTGCTGCCACGCGCTGAGACAGGCAGGAAGGGCCTTCCCCCGGAGCCTTCAGAGGGAGCACGGCCCTGCAGACGCTCCCATTTTGGACGTTCAGCCTTCGGAAGGATGAGAGGATAAATTTCTGTTGCTTTAAGCCGCCAGCTTGTGGTAATGTGCTATGCCAGTCACAGGCGGCTAATACACCAGGAATCTTATTTCTCCGTGAGCCATATGCACACCTACAGTCCAGACCTCGTATCTTTTCAGAAGAAGGAAACAATCATCAGAGACATCATGGCCTCTGACATTCATAAAGGGTCCTTAGTAGCGTCTGGCTAACAAGGTGGCAGAGACTAGGAAAGGGAACAGAAAGATTCAGGCTTTGGGGGGAAACACACAGAACTGGGGTTCAGTGCTGAGCCCCGGGGGCAGTGGACAGTGAACGTCCACACCTGTCACTCGCTGTTCCCTCTGTCACCCCCTTCTCCTCCTTCCTCCTACTCCACAGACATGCCCTAGATCACGTCTTCCTTAATCACCTTCCTTAAGCTAAAAGCACACACTAGCAAAGTGCATGTTTCTTCAGCTACATCTTCATGGTTTTCATTAAATTTGGGTAATGTTTATTTTTCATACTCCTACAGGAGAGCTGGGACAAAACCCGCTGCTTGCACTGCCTCTTCCCGAGCATCTCATCAGAGTCCACACTCAAAGAAAAGCAGGCACAGGTACTGGACCATGGTAGGGTCAGGGGAGACCCACGTCAGCAGACTGGGGCAAGATGGTTCTCTCCAGAAAGTGCAAAACTGACAGTGCTTGGACCACAAGTCATGAATGGGAAGCCATGGCTGCTAATGGTGGGCACGGAGACAGTGAGGCAGGGAGAAGGGATGAAGAGAGAGCAGAGGGAGGGAATAGAGAGAAAGGACGAGCAGGTGGAAAGAGGAGGAGACGAGGACACACTGGAGCAGAAGATGAAAGAGAGGGAGACCTCCACACCCAGGGGAGACAGAGTAACAGTGTTGGACAAAGCCTCCTGCCTGCAGCCACTAGAATGTGCTAAAAATATATGAGAAAATGTGTTTCAAAATGCAGGACAGCCACACACGAGACAGGAAACAAATGAGGTGAGTCCTATGATTGCTCCCAGCTTACTGCCTTCATGAACTTCTAGGCTATCATGAGATAAAGGGCCACCCAGTGAAGCTGGGGGGCTCCTGGTGGAGCAATGGAGCTGGGCATGCAGGGAGGCTGTGGCAGCTATCTGCCAGACAGGGAGCAGGGAGGGAAGCCTGGACGAGAAGGCCAGTGAACAGACGTGCAGAGGGTCCCTCTGCGTATTCTAGAGCCTGGGATTGATGCAAGCATGTCACCTACCAGGGGCCGGGGGAAGAGGCATCCCAAGGCTAAGAGGTAACAATACACATCAACCACAAAGGTCCTGAAATGTGCTGTTCCCAGCAGCCACCCTGGAAAACCTCAAGCCCTCAGGAATGGTCAACAGTCAGGTCAAGACTAAAAGCTGCCACAGTCCCACTAAACACAACTGAAGGGGACATGAAAGGACCAAACTTTTTTTAAGTAACTTGACTGAACCTCACAACAAAGGTCAAGAATATTTATACATATTCAAAAATAGACAGACTCAAGATAAAAACTCATAATTCAGTGTTTAGCAATAAAAAAAAGTTACGAAGTTAATCAAATGATAAAATTACTGGACACGCAAAGAAGAAGAAAAATATGACCCATGACAAGGAACATAGTTGACTGATCAAAACGATCAAAATATAGTTGACCGATCAAAATGGACCAAAAACGTGCAGACGGTAGGATCAGCAAGTAAGGCACTGGAAGTTATACCATTATATTTTGTATGTGCAGACAAAAACTCAATAAACTCCCAAAGATGAAACTATCACATCTAAAATGAAAACTACACCAGACGGGATTAGTGGCAAATTAAACATCAATAAAAAAAAAATCTGTCAATTGGAACAAAATGAAATGCAGAAATGGCAAGACGTTCCAATAGAAGAGATTATCAGTAAGCTATGAACTAGTTTCAAGCAGTATGATGCATAGATCATTGGAGTCCCTGGCAAAAGGGGGAGGAGGTACAGAAAAACTGTTTGAAACTACAGTCAAAAATTTTAGCCAAGCATGCATCTGATGGAAACTATAAACCCATAGACTCAAGAAGCTCAATGAAACCCACACAAGAATTATAAGAAAACTACACCAAACTATGTCACAATAAATCATAACTAAAGATAAAGAGAAAAATCTTTTTAAAAAGATTTTATTTATTGAGAGAGAGCACACACAAGCAGGGGGAGAAACAGACAGAGAGAGACATGGAGAAGCAGGCACCCCGCTGAGCAGGGAGCCCAGGACCCTGGGATCGTGACCCAAGCAGAAGGCAGCTGCTTAACCGAATGAGCCACCCAGACACCCCCAAAGAGAAAAATCTTAAAGGCAGGCAAAGGGGGTACCTGGGTGGCTCAGTCAGTTGGGTATCTGCTTTCAGCTCCAATCATGATCCTGGAGTTCCAGGATTGAGCCCCATGTTGGGCTCCCCCCTCAATGAGGAGTCTGCTTCTCCCTCTGCCTCTGCCCCTCCCCACTTGTGTTCTCTCTCTCACTCACTCTCTCAAATAATTAGTCTTTTTAAAAAAAAGCAGATAAATTGTTAAAAACAGAGACTGTTTACATCTGAAACTCAATCTTAAGAATGACGGCAGATTTCTTGTTAGAACCAATACAAGTGAGTGGGCGATGGAAAAACATCTTTCACAGGCTGAAAGGTAAAAAGGCGAAAACTGGAATTTTATAATCAGTGAAAACATCTTTCGAAGATGAATGCTTTCCAGATATGTAAAAGCCACAAGACTGCATGACCAGCGAGGCTTCCCTATAGGAAATGTTAAAGCAGAGACATCGGGGAGAAGGAAATGATAACCAGATAAAAATTTGAAATGACACACGAGGATGAAGACAACTGGGAGTGATAATCACAGGGGTAAATATATGCCTTTTCTTCTTTATTCACTGATTTATTGATTGGGGGAGGGGTAAAAGGGGAGGAAGAGAGAGACTCTTAAGCAGGCTCCCTGCCCAGCGCAGAGCCCAATGTGGGTCTCGATTTCATGACCTTAAGATCAGGACCTGAGCCAAAAATCAAGTCAAACACTTAACCAACAGAGCCACCCAGGTGCCCTGTATGCTTTTTCTTATTTAAACCTCTTTAAATGACACCTGGCTTTAAAAAAAAAAAACAAAAACAAAAACAAAAAACAAAAACGTAGTGCAGGGTTTCTAAAATATGTGAAAGAAGAACACAGGACTGGATCAGAGACCTCAGCCAGACGCTGTTAGTGAGTGACCTGAAGGTTTTCAGACAACAGCAGTGTGGGAGCACCTGAAGACAGGCTGGAGGAAGACTGACGTCTTTACCAGAAGCCCTCAAGCAGCCACCAAAAACCAAAACAGGGTTACAGCTCAGACTAACCAAGGAGAGAAAATGAATCGCAAAACTCTATTAGTCTACACAAAGGCAGAAAAAGGTGAACGGAGAACAGAGGAGACAAGCAGAAAACCCACAGCAAGAAGACAGACTTAAACCGAACCGTCACCATTTTCCCACATTAAATAGGACCCAGCTCTGAGCTTTGTATAAGAAATGTTCATTAAAAGTAAACACAGCCGAAGGACGCTCAGCTGGCTCTGCCAGTGTAGCGTGCAACTCTTGGTCTCAGGGGCGTGAGCTCGAGCCCCGTGTTGGGAGAGGACTAAAAAATAAATCAAATTTTTTAAAAAGGAGGGGAGTTAAAAAATAGCTGACAAGTGAAAGGACAGGACAAGGCACAGCACATTAATACGAATCAAATGAAAGCAGAGAAGTTACACTATTTTTATCAGAAAATTGAAGAGGAAAACTCTCAATTCATTCTATAAGGCCAATGTCCCCATTACTAAAAAAACCAACAATAACAATAGTTCAATATCTTTCAATATCTTTCATGAACACAGATGCAAAAGTTCAAAACAAGATTTTAGAAAATGAAATCTGACAGTACGTATTCCATGACCAAGGATGATTTATATCAGGAACACAAGATTGATTTAACATTTAAAAATCAGGGGAGGGGATGCCTGGGTGCCTCAGTGGGTTAAAGCCTCTGCCTTCGGCTCAGGTCATGATCCCAGGGTCCTGGGATCGAGCCCCACATCGGACTCTCTGCTCAGGGAGGAGCCTGCTTCCCCCTCTCCCTCTGCCTGCCTCTCTGCCTACTTGTGATCTCTGTCAAATAAATAAATAAAATATTTTTTAAAATAAAAATCAGGTGCGCCTGGGTGGCTCAGTCATTTCAGCATCTGCCTTTTGCTCCGGTCGTGATCCCAGGGTCCTGGGATCAAGCCCCATGTCAGGCTCCCTGCTCAGTGGGGAGCCTCTTCTTCTCCCACTCCCACTGCTTCTGTTCCCTCTCTCCCTGCCTCTCTCTCTGTCAAATACATACATAAAACCTAAAAAAAAAAAGAAATCAGTGAAGTTCACCATATTAACAAACTAACAATAAAACCATATGACCCTTTCAATAGCTGAAAAAAAAAAGCTTTTGCCGAAAGTTAACGCTGATCTGTGACACAAACACTCAGAGGACAAGGACCAGAGAGAAACTTTCTCAGCCTAAAAAGGGTACACAGAGGAGCACAGAGCCAACATCATGCTTACAGCAAGAAGCCTGAAAATGTTTCCCCAAGAGCGGGGACAGGACAGGGACGGCTGTTGTCACAGGCTCTGTTCAATAAGACAGCAAACCCACAACATCCTGATTGGAAAGGAAGAAATAAAGCTGTCTCCGTTTGCAGACCACGTGACCGCCCGTGTAGGAGACTCCCGGGAATCCTCGCCCAAGAATGGAACCAGGAGTGACTTTTAGCAGGATCAGAGGATACAGCATGACAGGACACGATCCACTGTGTTTCTGTGGACCAGCAGCGAACCACTGGAAGCTGGCATTTAAAAGCAGCACCATGGGGACGCCTGGGTGGCTCAGTTGGTTAAGCAGCTGCCTTCGGCTTAGGTCATGATCCCAGCGTCCTGGGATCGAGTCCCGCATCGGGCTCCTTGCTGGGCAGGGAGCCTGCTTCTCCCTCTGCCTCTGCCTGCCACTCTGTCTGCCTGTGCTCGCCTGCTCTCTCTCCGTCTCTGTCAAATAAATAAATAAAATCTTAAAAAAAAAAAAAAGCAGCACCATGTTGAATACCAACAAAAAATACAATAAGCTTAGGGAAAGTCTGACACGGGATGTGGAATGCCTACAGGCAGAGGGACGGAGGGAAACAAAGGGGTCACTGAAGGGAGACTGCCCTCCCCAAGTTCAAGTTCAATTCCACACAAGCCTCCACAGGCCGGAGCCAGGGGCACTTTCCCAGGGCTGAGGACCAGCCTCCAAGTGGACAGCCTGTGCCGTAGGCATGTGAAGGCATTCTGCTGACTTTCCTGGGGACAAATGTTAGGATTTCCATCTTTCACTTGCAGAAAAACTGGTGACCCAGAAGCAAGCAGCTTTGGGTGTCCCTTTTCCAGACGTAGCCGGGAGCAGGTGTCCCCCACCCCACCCACACCTTGTTAGTTAGAAGAGAAAGCTGCAGGGCCCAGAAAACATGCTTTTCCTTATTTAAATGGACTCTCCCTGCTGGTGTGCTTGGTCAGTAGGTACGGGAAGGAGGTAAAGAGGACAGAGGAAGCCGTTTCCACACAGGAATGTGCAGGAGGTGGTGAGCGTTGCTAATCGATGGCCTGGGCCATTCAAAAAGCTTTTCCTAACAGGGTAGGAGCGGAAGAAATGTGAGAAAACACCAAACCCCTTACCTAAACCCACCTAACAATGCTTCACACAGGAAGTCCGCAGCCCAAGTCCAAGTTGCAAAAACTAACCAAAACCAAACCAAAACAAAACCAAAAAAAAAAACACCCCAGTGTCCAGCTCCCAATTAAAATAGACCCAGGCTTCCAGAGCACCTAGATGGCATGTTAAAAAAGCCTGTGAATCCACACCAATAACCATACCACAGCAGCCCACACACCCACGGGGACTATCAGCCCAGGAACGTAAGGCTCTAGAAAATGCTAGAACCCCAGCCGGCCAGGACCGACATCCTGGGCAGCCACCACCTGCAACAGGCAGAGCAATGCAGAGACGCGGAAACACCGTGGCGGGGCGGGAGGGGCAGCACACTGCGCAGCACCCCTTCCCTCGGGGGGGCCCGGGCGCGTCTGGCCGCCTCCTGCCTTCCTCACTAGGACGCAACCTCCCACATCCACACGGCAGACAGAAGACGGGGAGGTGCGGAATTCACCCACAGGCATCGTTGGACACAACTGAGGAAGAGTACCTTGACCTTGAAACAGCTCTTCTGCCCGCAAGTTGGCAAAGGTTCAAGATATTACTGTAAAACCTGGTGCTGATTCTTCCCGAAGTCTGCTCCCCCCTCAAGAGCAACGAAGCCGTCCGCTGGCCCGCGGCCGCAGGAGCACCACTGTGACTGCAGGATGTCTGGCCGTGGACGGCGGCGGTGAGAGCCCAGGGGCAGCACGGCAGGTCGCCCACCCCCCGGCAAGAGCGGCCCCGGCGGGCACGGGCTCAGGAAAGCACTAGCAGCTGTCAGATGAAGGCGGCAAAGGGGCCGCCAGAGCAGAGGCGTCCACTAGAGGGGACGTGCCGGAATGTTCCATGTCCAGGGCAACTTCCGATGCCTCTTGAATTAATGGAATTGGTGCAAAACAGAAACCAGAGCTGTGAGGGGTGCCCGTACCACCAGTTTCCAACCCGCCAGTGGGATTGGGACCCCCTGCTACAACCACCCCAGGGCTCCTAGCCGCCAGTCCCTCCCCCTCCCAGGGAGTGCCTGTGAAGGTAAAAAGGGTTCTGTCTTCGTGCAATTTCCAGGTACTGAGGCTGGTTCTGCAGCCTTCTGGAGGGCTGAGGCCTTTTCCTCCTGTGAGACAACCTTCTTTCAGGGAAGAGGAAACCTTCCCGCCCAGTCTGGTCTGATCACAGGCTCCCCGCGTCTGCTGGGGGTCTCCTGCATTCTGCCCATCTGGTGAGGACAGGCACTGACCCTCTCTGCCTCAGAGATGTCCCGGTTCCCCGGCGCTGCTGGACACAGCAGCACGAGCAGGTGGCAGAGGGCAGCAGCTATCCCTTCTCTCACAGCCCTGGGGCCGGGAGCCCAAAATCAGGCTGCTCCCTCTGGGAGCGCTGGCAGAACACCTGTCTGGGCCTTTCTCCCGGCTTCCTGAAGGCAGCCTCCGTGGCTGGCCGGCCTGGAGACAGCTGTCTTCTCCATGTCTTCACACCGTCTTTCCTATGTGTCTGTGTCTAGATTTTCTCTTCTTAAGGACACTTGTCACAACTCGGTCAGGGCCACCCTAATGACCTCATCTTGACCATCTGCAAAGACCCTACTTCCAAGTAAGGTCACATTCACAGGACTGGGGCTTCGGGCTCCCATGTGTCTTGGAGGGCCCCAATGCAACCCAGCACAGAAGCGACGGGGGCCGGGCCAGGCACGCTGAGTGTCCAGGAGAGCAGCCTCGGCTTCCCCAAGTCCACGGCTCCCAAAATGCGGCCCACTGTGTGCAGCACCTCGCCGCCCAGTGTGTACCACTACGGAGGAATCTGGGTGCAGAGAGCCAGCACAAAACGCTGATGTTCTGAATCCGCTGCCACGGTGAGCGATACGCTAATCGTTAGCTCTGACCTGGGGGTTTGGGTCTTCTGCCAGCACCGTGAAACTGTGGCGGGCTGACATGTTCTGGACACCACACATGTGCCCTGGTTCCTAACCAAGGCATCGTCCTTAATATTTCGAACCCCCCCCACCCCGGAATCCTAGCCATCCCTGAGAGCTGGCCACTTGGCCTCCTTGATTGCTCTCCAAACCTGCCCGCGGCCTCTCTCCTTCCCTGCTGCCAGCACCCTGTGTGCCTCATTCTGCCTGTGTCCACCCACGGGTCTCCCCATCGGGCACCTGACAACAGCCTGGACCGCCTCCAGCAGCCACACCCCCGGCAACCACGCCCCCGCGGCCTCCCAGGATCCCAGCCCAAGTCAGGGGAGCACCCACTGCCCCGACTGCCCCGCCAGGTCAGGCGCCTCTGTTCCACATCACCCGCACACGCGTGGCTCCCCATCAAGGCAGCGGGCGCCAATCGTCGCACCCCGAGGACTCTAAGAGTACACGCGATATCTCATTTAATCTGGACAATCCAGCAAGGACACCCTACAGACCTCGCGTGCAGGGAAAGGCACAGCAAGACTGAATGGCTTCCCAGGACCACAGAGCTCCAGGCAGATGGTGGCAGGATTCAAACCCACCGGCTGACTTCAGAGACCACGAGGTTAAATCACAGCCCACCGCGGCCTCCCGCTGAGAGCAGGCATTCAGCGGACTGTAGGGTCGGGATCCTGCCGTGGATTCAAGGGGGCCACACACTGTGCAAATGCCTCCCATCGAGAGGGGAGCCTTCGTCCCATCTCCTGGAGCCCGGGGCGGTCCCGTGGCAGAACATGGCAGACAAAGCCACGAAACTCGTGCCGCTGAGCCTGCAGGGCACTGGCTGTGGACCCCCTCCTCGCAGCACTCCACCTCCTGCAAGGCGGCTGCCACGGGAGAGACCACCAAGCCTGAGCACATCTGGACAGAGGAACCGAATCTGGAGCAGAGTGAGTGACGCCGGCTGATGCTGCCCAAGAGCCCAACCCACAGAACATTCTAGGTCTGCTTCTTCGCTAGACTGGCGTCCACTCCGAGAGAGAAGGGCAAGTCTGTCTCCACTAACCGCTGAGCAGTGCTGGGCACTGAGCTCAGCTTCTAACCAACGCACACTTGGCTCTGACGCTGGGCCCAGCACCCCCGGGAAGCCGCCACAAGAACCACAGGCGCGGGCGCAAGGACTCCTCCGTGTGTCTCAAGAGGAGGAAAGCAGCCTGCACCCCACACCAGGCCCTGGCGCTCCCTCCCCCATCCTGAACCAGCACGACAGCCTAGAAGAGCCCACGCAGCTCTCCACATGCCGGAACACGCCGTCCCCCTGCCAGCTGAGGATCTCCAACCAGGACCTGCATGGGTCCTTCCAGAAACAGAATTCTCTCCCTCTGCGGAGGGAGTACTTCCGTGCAGGATACCCAGAAAACACAGTGGATATTTACAGCTGCTGTCTGGGAGGGCAAAGGACTGTGAAAAATTAACAGAAATAACAGACCAGAGGAATCGCCCTGGCAACCAGGTACAGCAGAGACAGTGAAGTTAACTGTACTCGAAAGTTAAGACGGAACAGGTGCAGGCATGAGTGCCCGTGGGGGGCCCCGGGTCCCGTCCACCCATTCACCATCCATCCATCCATCCCCCCACCTCCGTGGCCGAGGGCCCACCATATTCCCGCGCCCTGCCTGGCCCTGGGGTCCCTGCGGTCTCCCTAGAGCCTGGGCTTTCCTGCTCTTGAGGTGGGAGGGCACCCAGGGCCCAGGGACCCCAAGTGGAAAGAGGAGAACAGACAGGACTCTCCTGGTTGCAGGATGGACGCGTGCAACGTTCTAGCCTGAAACCATCTAACGCCCATCTTCTCTACCACCTCTGCTGCGGGTCCTGGTTCTCGAGTTTCCTCTGGAGCATTCCTCGGCCTCCCCCAGTCTACCAGTGGGCACCCTGAGGCCTCCGCGGGTTTCCTGGGGACCGTGTGTGTACCCTACTTCCCTTGGCCCCCTGACGGTATCCCACCCCAGATAATCATCAGTGTATATGGAAGGGGATTAACCCCATGTACATCGGAGGGTAACACCCCAAGTGCACACATGAGCCCAGAGAGGGTACACTAGGACTCCAACATCACACAGCTGGTGAGTCTCAGAGGGACACTCTGAATCCAGATGTCCCTTTCGCAGCCTGGACTGCTGGGCCCGCTGCTTGGGGGAGACCCACGAGGCCAAAGCCTCGAAGCTGAAGGCCGGGGCTCCTCTACCGCACAGATCTCAAAGCCCCGAGCCTGGGGAGGGGGCGGCCGCCTGGTTACGGGGAGAGGAGAGCTGAGCAGTCCAGCCGACTCCAGAGGGGACAGCGCATCAGAGCGGTGCCCGCCAGGAGGGCCACTTTCTCCCCCCAGCCTGGTGCAGACCACGTTTTCAAAGATGCTGCAGGAGGGCAAGACGTAAGGCCACAGCCTCAGAGGCGTCTGGTTTCGGCCCAGCCAGAGGGCCTCCTGCACACTATTAAAAGCCCAGCCACCTGGACGCCCCTTGCCCCGGGGGCTTAGGGGCTGTCCCTCTAGCACATGCTCTTGTCCCAGCTGGAGAGAGATGCTTTACCGGCTTCCAGGAGGGCATCGGGCGCGGCTTCAGGAGGCTGTGTTCTCCCTGCATTTAGTCAAAACCCGGGCCCTGGAGATGTGGGGTCGGTGTTCGGCTGCCGAGGTCCCAGAGGCCAGGAAGCTCACAGGGACGTCTGTGCCACTTCTCAGAGAGGGGGACCCCGGGTCGCTGCTGCCTACAAGCTGAAGTGTTGGGACCAGTTGGGGGTCCATGGTTACAAGATAAAGTGCTGATCGGGGGATCGGGACCACCCCCACGGACCTCATTTCAACTGAATCAAAGCCCCAGCTCCACATACAGACACATTCTGGGGTTCGGTGTTCGGGGTTCACCATGCGCATGAGGGGAACACGGCTCAGCCTGCACCGATGCTCCTCCCCGGTGTTTCCTGCTGGGCCCGTGCGGACAGCACCCCAGGGTGCGCCGCAGAGCTCATGCCAACACGTCCAACAGAAGAGCCTTTTGCGCCATAACTCACACACATGGTCCTGCAGCCCCGTCGCTGGCAGGAATCCAGTCTCCCTGAACAGAACGAGATGACACTATGACTCCCAAGCTGTCCCCACGGTCAGCACCGGGACCAGAACCCGAACCTGCTCGAAGATACCTTCACGGACGAGAATCGCAAAGCACTGGCTTAAGAACACAGCATGTCCCACTCTCTGTGGAAATATCAGGAAAATTACTTAATCAACCCAATTTTATACTTTCTGCTTTCAGTCATTACTAGAATATTCACTTCCAAATGCAAAGTGCAAGGAAATCTGTGTTCATTAAGGCTTCCTTTTTCCTGGAGTTTCTATCAAGCCATCAGGATGCTATCAGCTCGCGAAAGGGACGGGAAAATGCAGGACCCAGAGAAGGCAATCAAGCCTGCTTAATTAATTAATTAAGCCTCACACGGGGCGCCCACAGAAATCACCAAGTGCCTTGTGTGAAAATCACAGCGTTCCTGAGGGAATGTTCTGTATCAAACGTGAACAACCAGTTCGAAGAGAAGCCCACTCTCCTCCCTACCTCGGGGGAGACCGCAGAACCGCTCCGGGTCACCTGGGGGGTCCTGGGGGGAAATGGGGGGATAAAATCCTTCCTCTCGCCGACGCCATCCAGGCTCCCGGAGAGACCGACGCTCCCAGACGCTCCCAGAGACAACACGGGAGCCGACGCATGGCTCGGAGCCCCGTCCGAAGGCCTCCCCCTGTTCCCGCCCTGTGCTGCCTTGTTCCTTTGCGGGAGGAATGTGCTTCCTCGAAGAGGGGAGCACACGTCCTGACCAGCTTCGGGAGCCGGGAGTTCCCAACGGACGCGCTCATGGGGCAGATTCTCCGGTGGGCCGGCTCTGGCCTCTCTCCTTGCCTTGCAGATGACCACCTCATCTTCACACGGCCTCCCGTGGCCTGTCGGCCTCCAAGCGTCCCCTTTTATAAGGACCCGAATCACGCTGGGCCAGGGCCCACCCAGTGACCTCAGTTTACCTGAATCACCTCTGGAAAGTCCCCAGTTCCGAACACGGTCAAGTTCTGCGGCCCGAGGGATGCCGACGCCTGAGTTCCGGGGGCCACACCTTGGCCCACGACAGCAGCGCTGGCCGAGAGCGGTGCTCATGCCGCGTTCCAGGGAAGGAACCCCAGGCCTTGCCAACACCAGCTGCCGCCAACTGCACGGCCGGGTGAACGGCAACGGGCAGGTGTCCAGACGGCTCAAGGGAAAAGCCTTCCTTCCAGGGGGTCATTAAGACTGCGTCGGCAGGGGGGGTGGTCCTCGGGTGCTGAGCCTCGGGCCCGACAAAGCAGCAGGTACCCATCGAGTCAACGTGGCCTTGGCATGGGAGGGCGGGGGGACGACTAGGGCAGGCGCAGGGCCCTGCAAGGGGGCGGGGGGCGGGCAGCATGCCCCCTCTGCTTTGGCCCCACCCTCCACCTCCAGCCATCCACAGTCCACCTTAACCAAATACACCTCCTACTTCGAGCTTACGCACCTGCTGCCTTCCCTAAATCACCCGACCTGCTTAAACGAGTTTTATTTACAGGGGAAAACCAGGAGCTCGCCAGACCGCCATGGGACACAGGTGATTTCGAGACAGAACACAGGATCCCAGGGGCAGCGAGGCCTCAAGAAGTCACCCTCCTGGGGCTCCTGGGTGGCTCAGTGGGTTAAGCCTCTGCCTTCGGCTCAGGTCATGGTCTCAGGGTCCTGGGATCGAGCCCCGCATCGGGCTCTCTGCTCAGCGGGGAGCCTGCTTCCTCCTCTCTCTCTGCCTGCCTCTCTGCCTACTTGTGATTTCTATCTGTCAAATAAATAAGTAAAAATTAAAAAAAAAAAAAGAAAGTCACCCTCCCACGCATGAAGGATCTCACAGCACGGCCCGTATCTTCAGGGCCAACACAGGCGCGACTTAAAAGCCTCAGGAGAACCAATAAACCAGAATCGAACCAGGCCACAGAGGAGCCGAGCTTCCAAGCCCGTCACCCGCTCTGAGAGCAGGACAATCTGGGCTCCTGGGAAGCCGGCCGACCGAGGGGACCACGAGGAGGCGGGAACCCAGGAGAGCCCCAATCCCGACCGCAGGCAGGGCTGGTCTGTGGCCTTCACGGGTCAATGTTCTGTACCCCAAGAAGGCTTAAACCCAAGGAGAGGCATGAAGAAAGGAGCCAGAGGCATCCCACCTGCTTCGTCCATGAAACCCGGAAAGAAGGTTCTGTTTCACGCGCCGCACCCGTTTCCGCTTGGTACTGAGGAGCGCCTGACAGAGTCGCCGTGTTTTCCCACCAAGGATGGCAGGCAACAGCAAGAGAGCAGTAAGATCTCCCACAGCAGGCGGGAGGTCGTTCTGAGAAGGTTGAAGACATTTCCAGAATGTTCCAGAGAACCTCGGATTGGCCTGTTTTCGGCATAATTAGGTTGGTAAGAATTGCTCACCCATTTGAAAGGGGATTTGGGTGAGAATGTAGGAGAACTCAAGTTCGTGAGATCCCACGAGTCTCAAAGGCTCAGGCTTCGGGGCCCGTGAAGTCAATGCGGTTCATAAAGAGAAAAACGGGAGCAAATTAAATTCTCGAGCTTTAAGAAAGCCAAGTTCCTGTGCACCTCTAATCCAGAAATACCGATTCCAACATCGTAAGTAACCAGATGCCGGGTGGGAACCTCCATGCGGGGACCGGTTAGACCCCGGCGTCAGCACCTACGACTAGACGGCCGACGGGGCGCCTGGGGGTACAGTCGGTTAAATGTCGGACTCTTGAATTCGGCTCAGGTCACGATCTCAGGGTCATGGGACCGAGCCCCGCGCTCAGCATGGAGTCTGCTTGGGATTCTCCCTGTCCCTCTGCCCCTACCCCTGCCTGCACGTGCTCTAAATACATAAATAACATCTTCCCAAAAACTGCAGCCATAAAGAGAGACAAAGCTCCGTAAACCCCACCCAGCTCAGTAGGCATGTCTACCCCACCTCCGGCTCCTTCTGTTGCAGAGAATCTCAAGGCCCTGCAAATCCCACAGACCCACCCAGCCAGGCCTGTCCACAGCTCCGAGGGTCCGTGCATCTGTCCTGCACGTGGTTGCTGTGAGTGTGTCCTCGGCTCTCCGCAGTCTCTCCTAGGTGCTCGGGGGACGCGGTGAGCAAAGCCAACAGAACTCGCTGCCGGAGAGCTCCCGTCCTCCCGGGCATTAGAACAGAACTGGACGGAGTCTCGTGAATCGGGGTCATCCAACACGGTGTGCCTGAACCCCTGGGAGCATCTCGTCCGCCGGAGCCAGCCTGGAGCCAGCTGCTGGACCTTCCTGGGGTGGGGAGTAGGGGCGGGGACGGTTCCTGCCCGGTTCCGGGAGCCAAGCATTCCAACACCGGCCTGGCCCTCCAGGCTCCACGAGCCGCATCTCGGATGCACCGCATTCTCAGATGGTCTGGCTCCCCGTCCCGGCATCCGGCAAACCTTACCTCGATGGGACAGTGAATCCTGAGACCAGGGACCCTGCCCGTCCGAGGCTTGGTCCCCGTCCTCCGAAGGCAGCCTCGGAGGTGTCCCATACATCACCTGGTCACTAGAAGGGGATCAGAGCCACGTCTCCCACCACGCCTCTCTGGGTCACGCATCCTGTGGGCAATCCCAGCAGAGTGGACGGACAGTGGGGCACCCTTCCCAACGGGCCTGTAACCCCGGTGAGGATCTCACCTTGGGGAGGGGGCCTCCCATCTGCCAGCCTGACCCCAGCTGAGGATTCTCGCAGAGCTTCCAAGAGAGGAAGAGAGCCACGGGCCCTTCCCAAGACCTGCGGGGAACCTTCCTCCCTCTGGTGATCCGTCTGAGCTCTGAGGGGACAGCGCCCCTGGCCAGCACCAGACTCCCTTCCTCCCCCAGCATCCGAGAGCTGGGACCATACTCTTGGGGCCAGCCATGTCCTAGTGCGAATCCAGAAGGCAGCAGCCTCGTGCCGACGAGCAGACTGAGTGGAGGCTGGGTGCTTTGAGGCAGGGCTGGCTCCGCGGTGGTAGCTATGGGGTCCAACGTCCCAGCGCCATGTGGCAGGGTCGTCCTGCTGGGCCCGCGTGTTCTGCGACATCCCACCCAGCCCTGATGGCGGCACACATGCCCACTTCCTCGAATCTGACCAGTTCCTGCCTCAGCCACTTGCCACCCACCATGACCGACAGGGGGCCTGGGCGTCACCAGCACTGGGGCCCAGAGCCAGCGATGTGAGCGGGGCCACTTGGGGCCCACAGACACACCCGTGACCATTGCTGATGGAAGGAGGCGTGTCACTGACCCTCGGGGCACTGCCGCTCGCTGTGTAGCTTTGAGAAGGTCCCGAGACCTCTCTGAACCTTCGGCCGTCACGCGGGCTTTGGTTCTCCCCTCGCAGTGTCAGGATGGTTAAGTCAGATGATGTCCGAGCCCCGTGTTTCCGGTTAAGTCAGATGATGTCCGAGCCCCGTGTTTCCGGTCAGAACGCAAACGCGGAGGTCAGATGAAATAACCCACGTGTCAGAAATCACAAGACTCGGCAGCGGCTCGGGGTCACTGAGCAAAAGGAGCCCCCCACACGCGGGCAGAGCCTGAAGGCCAGACCCCTGGATGGGACGGGACCACGAGGACAGACAGCAACGGGCCTGCGGACGCCCCCCACGGGGCACAGCGGGTCAGGCCAGGTCCCTCCTCAGCCATGCCCCAGAGGAGGCTCTTCATGGACGGGGGGAGACACAGGCAGTAAGAGGTGACCTGGCTGTCAAAGCCTTTTCTAGAAAATTCCATCTCCACGTAGCGGCCTGCAGAAGGCAGCCTCAGCAGGAGAGGACAGATGTGACCATCAGCCCCCTGTCCTGAGTGCCAGCCCGCTGTGCCTGTGAAGCAAGTCGGTCACTGGAGGCTCTGGAAGGAAAGACGGATGTCGCTTGTGGCTGGCAGAGACAGCCATGCCCTGCCCAGGACGAGCAGACCCCGTGGCCGCGGGTGGCTGGGACTGGCATGGTTGGGGACAGTGTCACCGACATTAAGGACACGAGAAGACAGCAGAGCGCCAGGCAGGAAAGCCGCTGGCAGAGGCTGGCATTTCACTTCGAGACACATCCTTCTTCCTAAAGGCAGGCACGGCTTTGCCTTCTTGGGGGCTGGTCTGTGTTTTTAAGACGATTTTTTCTGAGCAGTTTTAGATTCACAGTAAAATCGAGGGGACGGCACGGGATGGCTGGCAGCCCCCGCCCCCCGTGTGCACGACCCCCCCACTCTCAGCGCCCCCACCGGAAGAGGCCGTCTGTTGACATCTGGTGAGCCTACGTGACACGTCTTCGCCACCCAGAGTCCACAGTGGACATCAGGGGTCACTCTCGGGGGTGTGCGTCCTGCGGGTTCGGACAGACGCGTGATGACACGTGTCCCCCACCACGGTGTCCCACGGGGTGGGGCCCCTGCCCTGCTCTTCTCTTCCCTCCTCCAACCCTGGCAACCAACCACTGCCTGCCTTTCCCGGAACATCAGAGCTGAAGTCACACAGAGCGTGGCCGTTCCGTGGGCGTCTCTCACGGAGTAGGACTCGTCCACGTTTCCTCCGTGACTCTTCACAGCCTCGCGGCTCCTTCTGTTTTAGCGCCGAGCTCTGTCCCCCTGTGTGCGTGTCCAGCAGCTTGCCCACCCACCTGCTGAAGGACATCGCGGCACCCTCCAAGCTGGGACAACTATGAAGAAAGCGCCTGTAAACACCCACGTGGAGGTTTTCATGGGGACATAGGTTCTCAGCTCCTGTGGGCAAATCCCACGGAGCGTGCCTGCGGGATCCTGCCTAAGACACCGTCCCTGTCCTGCAGAGCGCCGGCTGCCCCGTCCTGCACTTCCCCGGGGGGAGTGAGAGTTCCTGCGGCCGCCCAGCCTGTCACACCGGTGGCCCAGATTTGGGCCGTTCTCATAGGAGTACAGCGGCATTGGGTTCTTGTGGGGTTCTGTAACGTGGAGTTCAGTGGTTACGAGCTGTCTTGTGCAACCAGCACCCCCTGACCCCGGACCACTACTGTCACCTCAAAAGGAAACCCCATGCCTGTTACCAGTCATGGCCCATCCTGGCCTCCTCCCAGTGCCCCTGCCTCCCCCAGCCCTCCTGCCCTCGGCAGCCCCTGCCGGCTGTCTGACTCTGAGGGCCCGCTGATCTCGTGTCCTCCGTGTAATGTGTGCGTTTCATTTCACGCAACGCCCGACCCTCTGTGCCTGGCCTCCCTGGCTTCGAGGCCGCTCCACGTTGCAGCAGGTGCCGCTCTTGTATCCCTGCTGATGTGTGGATGCCATTCCCTCACATGGACGGACCACATCTGTCCATCCGCTCATCCTTCTCTCTTTTTTTTACAGGTTTATTTATTTATCTGGAGGGGACGGGCAGAGGGAGAGGGAGAGAATCCCAAGCAGAAGCCCGCGGAGCCCAGAGCCCAACGTGGGGCTCGATCTTGGGACCCCAAGATCATGACCTGAGCTGAATCCAGAGTCGGGCGCCCCACCGACCGAGTGCCCAGGCGGCCCAATCCATTCGTCTCTTGACGCCCATCTGGGTTATTTCCACTTCGGGGCTCCTGGGAATAATGCTTCCATGAGCATCCACATACGTGTCTTTAATTCTGGACGCACCTACGGGAACGTACTTTCATTCTCGCAGCTACATGGCGAGCGGTGGGCCTGCTGGGTCCCGTGGTGATTCTGCACTGACCCCCGAGGGCGGCCACGCCTCGGCCACCAGCGTCCGCGGCGTTGGACGGGTGTCCCTCCTCTGCTGTCACGCACGCGCACCCAGGACGCCCACCCTGCGCTCAGATGCGCCCACCCTTAGCCAGACCACAGAGGGGCATCGTGGCTCAACCACTCTATTTTTTTTTCTTTTTAGATCTTTGTTTTAGGGATTATGATATAGAGAAAATTCTCTGCTCAACGTTTTGACCGGCCCTCATTTAACAAGTATTTCCCGAGCACCTCAGCCTGTAGGTGGACAGACCCCTCACAGGCACTGAGGACACATCATCAGCGGACGAGACGAAGATCCCCACCCGAGGCCACCTCACCGGAAACAGCAACAGTGGCCACTTAAGAAAATGAACGGTCCTTCCCAGATTCAGTCCGCTCCCAGACCTCCCCGAGGACAGCCTGCGGCCGCGCGGACATGCTCTTCCCCACACCCTCCCTCCCCGCAGTGGCCCCAGGACGCCCGTGGGACCGTGGCAGCCTCAGGCACCCCCAGAAGGAAGCACCCGGGAAGAGCGTCCTCATGGAGTTCCAAGCACGCACACCTCGCAGTGACGGCTCTATTGGAAGTCCAACGACCGTCCCCGCTCCACAGAGAGGAAACATCCCGGGATCCGGGGGTGAACTCAGAAGGCCCGAGCCGCCCAGACCCGGCCCATTGCAACGACGGGCTGGGCCCCCTCTGGCTCCTGGGAGTGATCCGCCTGATACAGCGTCTCTGCCCACCGAGGCCTTGGGCCACATCCCATCGCTGCGGCCAACAGTGTGATGTGAGGTTGGGGGCGGCTGAGCCTATCTGGCATCAGCTTAATCTCTGGAGGGGCTGGACACCAGGGTCGGCCATGCCTGAGTGACCAACCCCAGTAAAATCCCAAGATTCCGGGCTCGAGTGAGCCCCCACCGTTGGCCACAGTTCACCCGTGCCGTCCCTTGTGGCTGCTGGCAGAATTCCACACCGTTGGGGAGACCCCACTGGGGGGACAGCCGGGTGCTGGCGCCTGCCCTCTCCGGGACGGCCGCGTGCCCCTGCTGGTGTTTACCTGGATCCTTCCACCGTGAGAACTGCGACAGCTTCACGGAGTTCCATGTCTCCCTCTAGAGCATCAGGGACCCCGAGCGCAGTCTCGGGGACCCTGAACCTACGTGTCCTGTCCGTCCGCAGCTGTGATCCTAGGGAGCAGCCTTCATGTCCAAGGTGGGGAGACGGGGCTGGATTAATTTGTAAGAACGTAAGCTGCTTTTTGGTAACTATCAAAAACGTAGGTGCAAACGAACAGCAGAGAGACGATCCCAGGAACGGCTGCTGCCATGGGGACCGGAGGCCCGGGGCCAAGCGCAGGCGGCTTCTCCTGGAACGGGGGCCGCTCCTGCAGGAGGAACCCCAGCGGCAGGTAACCAAACCCAGCACGTGTCCCATCTGGGCGGCCCGGACAGCCGGGAGGCGAGGCTGTGCGGGGAGGGACCGAGTCCCCACAAACGCCGAGTGACAGAGGTCCCCCTCCCCCATGGCAGAAGCAGGTGCGGCGGGACGGCTCGGGCAGGGGCTCTTTGCATGATACCCCAGGGCATCTGTCCCGTGCCGGCCAGCCCTGCGCTGCTCGGGGACAGCAGGACTCCTGCTCACCTGAGCCTCTGTCTCCTTTCGAGACAGCTCCCGTGTAAGCCAGCTCGGACTCACAGAGGAGAGGCCGGGGGCGAGCCTCGTGCCCCACAAATAGCCCTTTGTCCATCCACACGGCCTGCAGAGCCACGCAGCCCAGGGTCCTGCGAAGGGGACTGCAGGCACACGCCCCAGAGCCACCCCCGCCACACTGGCCCGTCCACAGGAAGCTGCCGGGGATGCCAGGCAGAGGAAGGAGCGTCTGGACCCCAGGCTGGGGGCGTGGGACCCCGTCCCTCTGAATACAGAGCTGAGGGCAGGCAGGAGACCGCCAGCCTTAGTGAAGTCAGCCTGACGTCTGTACCCCGCTCTGCTCCCCTTTCCCACGAAGGAAGCCCCCGGGAGGTGCAGAAGGAAGAAGCCAGAGGAGGGAAGACCCTGGGCCCCAGGGCTCTCGGCGATCCCACTCCAGAGGCCACAGGCCCACTGGGAACCCAGAGTCTGTGCCGAGTGTGGCCAGAAGCATCCTGGCTTCTCGCAGACGCTGCCCACCCTGCCGGGATCCTGCCTCCTCTCCCTCATGCCGGCCTGGACCACAGCCATCATGCTCGCCCGCTCTGGGCCGTCTGGAATCTGCAGTCACGGCCGCTTGGTCAGAGGATGCTGACCCAGGCAGCTCCAGGACAGCCTCCCTGGCCCCAACAGGAGACACACCAGCCACAGCCCATACTCCTGCCAGGGCCTCCAACTTCCAGCCTCTGCTCCCTCCTGGGACCCAGCAAAGGCGGCACAGTCCTGCGGGAGGCAGGCAGGAGAGCTCGGCCACAGTGTCCCTGGAACACCACCAGCCCCCTGGGTGACCATCTCACTGGTGAGAGCCTGGCCTGCACCCCTCAAACAGAAGTCTCCTGCCAGCTCCTTTCACACCTGCTCGCTGGGATACACATCTGGAGGCCCACGTCTGATGTCCAAGGTTCCTGTAATCTGGGTGGGGAACCCCAAGATTATCTCTACATCCCAGCAGGAGGAAAGTTCTGGAGGGGCAGGTCTACCAGCGCTGCCTCCCCCGGCCTGCTGGGTCACCCCTGCACGTGCCTGGAATTCTGGATGGGGGACAGCCATCTGTTAGCTGGACGGGGACTGGGGAGCGGCAGAGTCTGCAGGGGCATCCAGAGGGGGAGACTAGAGGCCCAGCAGGGTTGCCCCTGGACTGTGGCAGGGAGAAGGGCTCTGGTCAGCATGAGGGTCTCACCAGCCCCGGGCCCACATCTGACTTCTGTCCCTGTGAACCGAGTTGGCCTGTGCTGGGCTCCGCCTGTCCTCTCGTGTGATGACTTCACGAACAGAAGAGGGACAACGACCTGAGGGCTCCCCAAATCAGCACAGGCCCCGTGTGGCCAGGTGTTTGCTCCTGCGCAGGGGGGGAGGTACGGAGGGACCGGCCATGCCAAGGCTTCCGTGCTCTCCTGAACTCCCCGCGGGCGCGTTCACAGACGCGGCTCCCCGTCTCCGAGTCCGTGTGAGAGACGCTGCTGCAGACAGGTGAGCTCCCGGGAAACAGCGGGTGGGCCTGGGCGACATCGCCACGGGGCGACGGCCGGATTCTCCCGCGCCTTCCGTTCCACGTGACCGTGAATCCATTCCGTGAGCTGAACCGCCCCCTCCACCCAGGGAGGATTCGCACGGAAGGCGAACGGACACATGCTGGTGGAAGGGCCACTCGGGTGGGAGCAGTAGGCACAGAAGAGGAACAGGAGCACAGACATTCAGAGAAGGTGGGAGCCCACAGCCGATCCTCCCAGCCTGGCCCATGCCTGTGACCTGCAGGCCAACCGCCTTCCTCCCATGTGCATGCACAGCTGTGGGGACACAGCGACATCTCACGGCTCCCCTCCCTGTGCTTCCCGAAGACGAGGTTGCTAGTGGGACAGACGGTACGTTTGTAATAGGACAGAGACATCGCTGGGAGGAATGGAAGGAGGGAGGGAGGGAAGGAAGGACAGGACAATGTGGATTCCACCAAACAGAACATTGCAGAAAAGGACCATCCCAGCGGCCCGGACCCACTGCGCTGGACCCCGTGAGCCTGATTCCTCCCCAGCCAGGTCTGCTTGTCCTCGGCCTGCAAGTCCGACAGCAAATCTGACAGCTCTGACCTCAAGGTGGCATTTCCCCGGAAGCCAGCCCTAAGCCGGCCTTTCCTGGAGGCCGGCCCTGAGAGGGGCACAGGGTGGGCAATGCTCATCTCCACAATGAGTCAAGAATTCTTCTCTATCCCTTCCTGTAGGCTTTGAGTTGCCCTTCCCTGAATTTCAGTTAATTCCATTAACAAATCAGAGACAGACGAGATTGGAACCCTGGGGAACGCTGGCTTTGGCTGTCTGCAGGCTCCCCAGAAAAACTTCCAAAGGCCTTAAAAAGTCTGAAATCCAACTAAAGAAAGCTGCCGTGCAGTTCCCACCGCCCCAATATCGCTGTGTTTTACCCCAAGACAGGCACCGAAAGCAAAAACAGCCGGGAAGGCACCGAGACTGGGGCCAGGACTCCAAGCGGTGCCACCGGGTGGGGGAATGTGCCAGGGCAGGGGGTGGCAGTCAGGGAAGGAGGGAGCCCCAGCAGAGGCGAGAGCAGAGAGGATGTGGGGCTAGCCCAGGACGAGGCTCAAGCCCAAGGATGGGAGTGGGATCCCCGCCCCATAAACCTACTCCTCTGGGGCTGCGTTCCGAATTCCAGGGCACGGCCAGCTGCCTGAGCAGGGTCTGCACCCAAGGGCCCCTCCCCCGCCCCAAGAGCAGGCGTGTGGAGCCCGGCGGGTGCCCCAGACACCACGGCCCGCCGAGAAGGAGCTCTCGGGACAGCGAGCGGCGAAGCCGAGGGGCCAGAGGGCTTCTGGTAGGAGGCCAGTGAGACACCAGCAGGAGCCCCAGACGTGAGTGCACGGCACAATGTCGCGCAACAGCCAGACCCCAAGCACACACACTCCCGCGTGCTCACGCACACCCTTAGGGCTCGGACAAGAGTCTACTACATTTAGGCGTATCACGGGTCAGGGGGATTAAGGAAAAGAAATCTCCTAATGCAGTCGGGAGGCTGAACGTGTTATTTCCCCAGGACAAGACATTTTAGGAAGCGAGATGGACCGTCAGCACCGGCCCCAACAGGAAGGACGCGCACGCCCACATCCAGGAGGATGTCCACACAGGACACGGCCTGTCCTGCAAATGAAATGCACGGAGCTTCACAGAGAGCTCGGCAGCAGGGCACAAGTGTCTGCCTGTTACCCGGGACCCAGGGGAAGCTGGTCAGGAACCCGTGGCCCCAGGGGGAGCCTGGACACTGGAGGCCCAGCCCAGCCCCGGGGCACGAGGGTGCGCTCTGCAGGGCTTGGGTAAAGTGCATGGAGCACGGGGCTGGGGGGTCACCAAGGGGCTGTCCTAATCCAGAAGCCACACTGCAGTGCAGGGAGGAGACGTGCCCAGCCAGCCCAATCAGGACACACACCTCCCTTCAGCCCCCAGAACAGCACAGCTGTCCACGCTGTGTGCGCGGCTGACTCAGACGCTGATCTGCTTTGGAATGACCCCGGGGGTGGGGGGTGCCGTGGCTCGGGGACCCAGCCAGACGTAGCACGGGTCAGGCCTCCCGTGTCGTGTGGCCCTCCAGTGTGCCCGGCCTTCCCTGGGTCACGGAGCCCCCGTCACGGAGAGCGTGTTCACAGGACCACGGCATGTGGCGGCGTGCACACACGAACACACATGTGCACACACACAGATGAGGTCCCTAAACCCTGGACACGGATTCCCAGAACTCCCGACCTCCTCGCAGGGCTATGAAGCCCCGCAGCAGCTCACACACCGTCTCCGCTGGGTGTGTCCCCGAGCCCCCCGACAGCAAGTGCCCTGGACGCAAGGCTCTTACGTGGGGCCCCTGACACGGCCCCTGCCTGCAGCTGCTCGGGGACACAGCCTGGGGGGCACCCTGCCCAGCATCAGATCCCATGTGTGGGCTCCGTGGGGGAACCGCGGAGGGGCAGGAACTGGCCAGAGACTGTCCGCTGTGGAGACCCACACCCACACCAAGACTCAGCGGATTCTCAAAGAAGTCTGTGACCCCCACGTGTGAAAACGGCTGGCTTCGGTAACGTCCCCGGGCCCTTCCGACGGCGAGCCTCAGTCTGAGGGGGACCCCGGGGCTGCTCTGTCCATCTGCCTGGGTCGTCTGCGCTTAAGGCCCGGGGTCACCCCGGGGAGACAATCCCTGGTTTGGCTGCGTGGTTCTTCTCCTTCCAAAGAGACGCGTGTAGACATGAGTGGTCACACGAAGGGAACTTTATTTGCATCCGGCCTCACCTGACGTATTTCCCACCAGCAGGCTGTGTCCCTGTGCTCCAGCCGCATGTGGAGGAGAACGGCCTGGGGCTCAGTCCACCTAGTTACCGCCACCCACTAGGCGTGGCTTCCAGAGAAACCACATTCCACCCCAGCCCCCGGGGCTGCAGGTCAAAGATCTCCCGGAACAGAGACTGGACTCGTGGCTGGTGCCCTGTCCTCCCCTGCCCCGGGATCCTGTAACCTCTGACCCTGGGAGTGGGCTGGCAGGCTGCCCCTCACTCCTCAGGGTCACCGAAGCCCTAGAAGCTTCCGGCTGCTCATGGTAACAGTTTCAAGACTTCACAGGCAGGTGGCCTCGCTGGGACTCCCTGGCTCTCCCCTCCAGGGACCCGCCTGCCCGCGTATTTCATGGAAACAGAGTCCCACGGGACGTGCTCAGCTGATTCTCCCTCTTCTTCCTCTGCAGTCTTCTTCTGGGGAAAGCTCCCTCCCTGCCCAAAGTAACTATTCATTTCAAAATACAAGAAGGCAACACACCTGAGCCACCCCAGCTCGGTGATCACCCAAAGCCGCTTCTGTTGGTCCTCAGCTTGCGCTAAGGTCAGACGGTATCTGATAACCATATGGTTTTTCTGTTTTGCAAAACCCCAAGTGAAAACACCACGTCATGTGAAAACATTCCTTAGAGTGCCAAGAAAAGTCTGCTCTCCAGATGAAATACTTTCAGACAACTGACCTTCGTTATCCCATCTTTCCCTTTTCACCCTGGCTACCAGGAAGCTCAGGGGTAAGGCCCACACGTAACTGTAAAGATGTTCTCTTGCCCCAGAGTTCAGTCTTAGAGACCCCCTAAGGGTTAGAGCAGAGTTCTGCCAGTGAGGCCTGCAGCAGAATCATCTGGGAGGCCGGCTAAGAAGACAGACGCCTAATGGACCGGCGTCTTGTGGATGCAGTCTTAGAATCTGCAAGATGCCCAGGAATTCTTGGTCTTCAGGTCGGGCTCTGCGGTCAGAGTGAAGTGACACAGCCCGTTTCCCAGGACAACGCGGGCCTTTCTGGAGAGACTGATCTACCTGGCATCTCCATCCCTGGGGAGGGGCACACATGCAGCCCAGGTGCTCTCGGCAGGGGTCATGGTGAACGCAGCAGACGTGCAGACTGGGCATGAGGGACCGGCACTGCTGAGAGATGCTGGAGCCGCCAGTCCCTGGCTGGGGTGTACAGGAGGTCATGGGATGAGTTTCAAAAGAACTGAAGGGAACTCTCCTTGCAAAGGGGAACCACGGGGCGTGTGAATGACATCTCAATGAAGCCATTTCTGAAATATCTTAGACTGAATCCGTGGTGCCCAGAGATGGGTAGGGGGCCACAGGGTCCAGCACGTTTGCCTGTCCTGCCCCCTCTTCAGGAAGCACTGCCCTGCTCAGCACAGGGCACCATGGCCCGTGTGCTCCAGGACCAGATGTGGCTGTGTGACAATAAAACTTTATTTACAAAAGGCAACCTGATGACTGGGGGAAACGATGTGTAAATCACAGGTCCAGCAAGGGATTAGTGCACTTAGTACATAAGGACCTCCTGTAACGTAGTAACAGAAATCAAACACAGCCACTGGAGAACGGGCAAAGGACTGGAATGGGTAGTTCTCCGAAGAAGATACAGGGATGGAGACTACGCCCACGAGGGGATGCTCAACTTCCCTGGTCATCACGGAAACGCAAATCTAAACCACAGTGAGATATCACTTCGCACCCATGAGGACGGCTGGAGCAAAAAGACAAACAAAAAAACCACACTGGAGAGGAAGGATGTGGACAAACCAGGACCCTTGTGCACGGCTCTTGGGAAGATCAAATGGGGTGGCTGCCCTGGACAGCAGTCGGCGTGCCTCTAAAGCGAGGCCGAGTACGCATGTGACCCGGCAGGCCCGCTTCCCGGCGCATCTCCGAAGAACGGAAAGCAGGGACCTGGGCAGGTATCTGGACATCCGTCCCACTAGCATGATTCTTCACAACAGCACAAAGGTGGGAGAAAGCAACCGGAGTATCCACAGACAGAGAGATGAGCAGACAGACAGGACGTGGGCCATCCACACACCGGACTGTTCCTTGTCCCAAACATGGAGGGACACGCTGACACCTGCCCCAGCATGGACAGATTTTGGAGACGTGATACTGAGCGAAGTAAGCCAGACACAAAGGGACAAATACCACAGAATCCCACACTCACACAAGCTCCCTGGAGTCTCCAGATCCACGGGGACAGAGAGTGGATGAGGGGTCCTGGGGCCTGCGGTGGGGGTGCCGCCTAGTGTCTCATGGGGACAGAAATAGAGTTTCTGTTTGGGAAGATGGAAAGTTCTGGAAACGCACAGTGGGAGGGCTCCACAAATTCTGAATCCACTTAATGCCCCTGAGCGGTGCATTTAAACATTAAATGCTAAGCGGTCCAGCTTATGTTGTGGGTAATTTACCAACATAAAAAAACCCACATGGACAAAAGCAGACGATGGGCAGGATCGGGCGTGGGAGCCAGGGTTTGCTGAGCCCCGACTCGGACCCCACGCCCAGGCCCCTGATCCTGGAGTGAACGCTGGAGCATCGAGCATCACTAGCAATGCCCGTCCGCAGTCTCACGTCACCACCACCCAGGACGACCACCGGGAGCGCCAGAGACCCCCTCTACCCCACAGGACATTGGGAGGACACTGAGGAGCAGGGGTCCCTCTGTGGCTTCCCAGTGAGGCAGAGCCAGGGCACACAAGGACATAGGACGGGCAGCTGAGAGGGAAGAAAAGTTGCCTCGAGGAACCTTGGCCTGACTGATGACTCTGTCCCCGCTCAGCCACCAGCCTGGGGCACAGTACTGCCTGGCCCACAGCATCCCAGGGAGGGAAAGCCCCCTCCATCCACACCCACCAGGGCCTCCATCCACCCTGCTCCTAGCCAAGAGGCCCTGGGACACTCTTTTTGGGCCAGTCTCTCTGTGACCGGTTGCCCCGTATCCTGGACATGGCCAACTATCCCTGGGGATTCACCTCTAGCCTTCATGAGGGGCCCAGACCAGCTCTCTCCTACTTCCTTCCCCTTGTGTGGCAGTGAACACCATCACAGGGGTGGGGACTCTGAAATCCAGGCTGGAGAAACACTGCCCAGAGGGCTTTGGACCTCACACACCTTCCCTGATGGGCCCCAGCTGCGGGGTCAGGCAGAGGACCCCGTGTGTGCCTAGCATGGGCTAGCTTCAGCCACTCCATGCCCACATGCCCGTGAGCAAGGTGTGTACCTGCCGGGCACCCACCTCCTCCCAAGAGCGGCAATGAACTTGCTATCTTTGTGCAGCGGGTCAAAGTAAGATCCACATGCGGGCAGCACTCAGCGAATGCCTGTCTTTAACCACAGCATGCACATGAGACAATGTGGCAGAGCGTACAGTAGGTGCTCAGTAAAGTGGGCGCTGGGCACTAGACAGTGAGCTTCTGGCATGCCTCAACTGCAGAAACATAATGCATGGGCTCCCTTCCATCATTCCCTGCCCCCAGGCACAAAAAGGTGTCCCCCTGGTCCATGCAAAAATGGGGTAGGGACATTCAGAGCAGCCCCTGACCCACCATCGACCCTTAGCCGCACTGGCTGGCTCCAGCACAAGCATGGCAACAGGAAAAGGCAGCGCTGGGGCCTCGAGCTATGGTCCTATTAAGTCCCCTTGGGGTCACATCAGCTAGTGACCGGGGACAGCTTTGTTTCCCCAGCCTTGAGGACAACTCCATCTAACCTCTCCCCATCCTAACAAAAAATCAGGGGCCTGACCGCAAGGAACTGACCATCCTCCAGCCCTTATGCAGAAGGGATGAGAGGCGGACCACACCATGATGCGGTGACTGGTTTGCAGGAGAAAAGGACGAGGAGGAAATGCTCGAACTCACCAGAGGTGTTGGCAGACCGGGCCTTGCAGAAAACCTTCTTAGACCAGGAGCTGCGTGTGCTCCAGCAGGCCGAGGTGCAGAGACTGGAGGGGCTTCCAGAGCTGGGTGAGACAAGAAGACCAGGACGCGGTCAGACAGAAGCCATCAAGAGGCAGAATGTTAAAATGCCAAGTGCATCCTGATATCTCTGAGCCAAAAACCAGGGGCTGTACTTATGCTTCCAGATAGGTAGTGTGGACGTACTTCTCCTGATTCCTCTCACAAAGTGCAATTAAAACACCGGGATATTGTAGAGAAAACAAACATGAGACTCTGAAAGGGCAAGAGAAGGAGGAAGCCTGGCAAGGCACTGGGGGCCCTGAGAGGGTCTGGTCTCTGGGGTGGGGTTTTGCCTCATCCATCCCAGACGTGGAGCTGGAGAGCTGGAAACCCACACACACTAGGAGAAGTGGACAGAACACTACCACAAGCAACTCTTCTAGCCAAGGGACCAGGAGAGTGGCAGTATAATGGGACAATGGGTTTAGACAATGACCACTCAACAGGCACCCCAGGAAAACTGGTGCCCACCAGGACCCACAGCAGCAAAGGCTGGGAGGGAGCCCAGACTTGCAACTTGTGTGGCTGTAATAGGCACCCCCAAGCCCCTACTGAGGTGGTGTCCAAGAAGCCAAAAAAAGGAGCTGGGACTTTCTTTCCCACCTGGTGGTAACAAATCCTCCTCGCATTTGACTGTAGGGTGCAGACAATGAGGGGACCCTGGGTTTCCACACTCACAGGGCAGGAACAAGGCACCCCTCCCCCACCCCACTGCACTGGTGTCAGGAAAGAGCTCAAAGAACGTCAGGACTTTCTCCATCACCAACAGAAATGAGGCCACCCCACCACAGTATTGGTGGGAACGGCGTAGAGACCAGGAGTCCCCAACCCCATTGGCAACAAGGAGCCTTCCCACTGGAGTAACTACAGAGGCCCCCTGGGGAACCAGACCTGTATCCACCTGGCCGTGGCAGGGGAGCACCCCTCCTCCCCCACGAGAGCCATGGCAGAGTGCCAGCTGAAGTGGAGGCTTACAAAGACTCACAGTCGCATATCATCATAGGAAACTGTACACATTTCCACTGAAAATCATTCATCACCCCAAGAACCAGGAAGATCTCAAACAGGACGGGGACAACCAATGGCTGCTGACACTGAGGTGACAGAGATGTTACAATTACCCAATGAAGAGTTTGATGCAGTCACGATAGGAAAGCTTCAATAAGCAATTATGGAAACATCTGGGTGGCTCAGTCAGTTAAGCATCTGCCTCCGGCTCAGGTCATGATCCCAGGGCCCTGGGATTGAGCCCCACATCGGGCTCTCTGCTCAGCAGGGAGCCTACTTCCTCCACTCTCTCTGCCTGCCTCTCTGCCTACTTGTGATCTCTCTCTGTCAAATAAATAAATAAAATCTTTAAAAAACAACAACAACATCAAGTCTCAGCAAAGAAATGGAGATAAGTAAGAACCAGGTAGAAATGTTAGGCGTGAAAAATGTGGTAACTCAAAAAGCAGCTCAGTGGATGGACTCAACAGCAGGGAGGGGACAGAAATAACCCATGAACTGGAAGACAGACCAATAGATATTACCTAAACTGCACAAGAGAGAAAACAGACTAAGAATTAAAAACAAACAGAGCCTCAGGGACCAGCACACCTATAACCTCATCAGAGTCCCAGAAAAAGAGAAGGGTGGGGGAGGTCTGAAAAAGTACTCCAAAATATAATATTTGAAAACATCCCAAATTTGGCAAAAGACATAAACCTACAGACTCAAGAAAGTTTAACAAGTCCCAAACAGAGTAAGTTCAAGGAAAGTCACACCAAGAGGCACCAAGATAATTAAACTCCTGAAAACTAATAACAAAGAAAAATCTTGAAAGTAGGCAGAAAAAAATAATGCCTTTTGTACAGTGGGGAATTAACTGGAGCAATCATGTATTTCTCATCAGAAACTATGGAGGCCACACGTAATGTATTTGGAGTAATGAAAGAAAAGAACTGTCAGTCTAGAATTCTATATCCAGCAAAAATATCTTGTAAGAATAAACAAAAAAATCAAGATATTCTTGGACGAAAGGAAACCAAGAGAATTTGCCATCAGTAGACCTATTCCAAAAAAAAAAAAAAGGCTAAAGAAAGCTCTTTAAACAGAAAGGAAACAATAAAAGAAGAAATCTTAGAACACTGGAAAGGAAAAAAGAACATGGGAAGCAAAAATATGGATAAATACAACAGGCTCTCCTTCTCCTCTCAAATTTTCTAAATTATGGTTAACAGTTGAAGCAAAAATTACAATGCACTCAGATTTGGTTCTAAAGGCATGTAGAGAAAATATTTAAGAAAATTATGTCATAAGTGGGGGAAGGTAAAAAGACATAAAAGGAAGTAAGGTTTGTATATTACACTCAAACTGGTATCCCAGTCGATGGTGGTAAAATTCTATGTACAGAATGTAATGCTTAGAGCAATCACTTAGAAAGCTATGGAAAGCTCAAAAACAATTACAGGGAAATCCCGGTGGAATTCTTAAAATACACAAATGACCCACAAAAAATGCAGAAAAAAGATAATGGATATGAAAAACAGAGAGAACAAACATAAAACAAAAAACAAAATGACACACATAAGCCTTAACACATCAATAATTACATGAAAGCTAAATAATCAAAATATACCAATGAAATGATAGAGACTGGCCAACTAGACTAAAGAGATTTTCAAAGACCCAATTACATTAGGTCTACAAAAAATCACTTCAAATAGTTACCTAGTCAGGATGAAACACGACATGTAAACATTAACCACAGGAAGGTAGGCACGGCTATATTAACGTTAGATAAAGCAGACTTCGGAACAAAGAAAACTACGACAGAGAGCAGCATTATATAGTGACAAAAGGTCAATCCACCAAGAATAGCAACCTTAAATGCATATGCACCAAACAACAGAGATGGAAAACGTGTAAGGCAAAATGGATAGAAACTGAAAGGAAAGAGACAAATCCACAATTACAGCTGAACACTTCAACACCCCCATCTCAACAACGGATAGATAACTAGACAGCAAAGTCAGCAAGGATGTGGAAGAGTTCCACCAACAGATTCTAAGTGATATTCATAGAACTTTCCACTCATTAACAGCAGAACATACACTCTTTCCAAAGTGCTCACAGAACATATAGCAAGACAGACCATGCCCAGGGCCACAGAACAACCTCAACACGTTCAAAAGTGAAACCATATATAATGTGTTCTCTGACCACAGCTGACTCAAATTAGAAATCTCCAAATACTTTAAAACTATAAAAGCACACTTCTAAATAATTCATGCATTAAAGAAAAAATTTAAAAGGAAAATTTTGTGAATACATGGAACCTAAGGAAAACAAAAAAGTAAAGCATATCAAACTTTGTGGGATGCAGCTAAAGCAGTAAATAAGACAAATATTTATAGCACTAAATGCACATGTCAGGAAAAAAAGGAATTATCTCGAAGTCTAGGTTCCTATCTCAAGAAGTGAGCAAAAGGAGAGGAAAATAAATCCAAAGCAAGCAGAAGGAAGGATAATCATAAGAATGGACAAAACTGAAAATAGAAAAATAGAGAAAAACAATCAAACAATGAGCTAGTTCTTTGTAAAAAGTCCATAAGAGTGACAAAACTCTAGCAAGACTGACAAAAAAAGAATAGAGACACAGGTTACCAATACAAGAAACGAAGATACCATTACAGACCTTGCAGGGGTCTTTATGATCAAAAAAGATAGCAAAGGAGTACTGTGAAATACAAACTATCTCAACTCATTCAGAATGAACTAGGTAATCTGAATAGCCCTTGGAGGTATTAAGAAAATAGAATCCATAATTTTAAAGCTCCCAGATTTGGAATAAAAAATAAACCTCCAAATGGTTTCACTGAAGAATTCAGTTATGAGAACTCATACCAACTCTATACACTCTCTTGCAAAAAACAGAATCAGAAGAAATACTTCCCAACAGATTTTATGGAACAAGTATTATCCTGATAGGAGAGAATACACAAGAAAACCACAGGTTAGTGTCTCTTCTGAATATAGGTATAAAAATATTATATATAATATTTTATCAAATATATAAAAATATTTGATAAAATATTAAAATTTTATCAAATAGCAATATAGGAAGAGAATTATATACCATGACCACACGGAGTTTATTCCAGGAATGCAAGGTTGGCTCAATGCAAGGCTGGTTCTATATTTTTTTTTTTGAAGAATCACTCTATGGGATGCCTGGATAGCTGTCGGTTGGACATCCAACTCTTGATTTCAGCTCAGGTCATGATCTCAGGGTCCTGAGAACAACCCTGCATTGGGCTCCCTGCTCAGCAGGGAATCTGCTTGAATATTCTCTCTTTTTGTCCCTCCCCCAACTTATACACACACAAACACACACACTCTCTCTAGGTCACTCATTCTAAAATAAATAAATACCTCCCTAAAAAAAACAATCTTTATAATACACTATTTCCACAGACTAAAGAAGAAAACCACACAATCATATCAATCAACGTTGAATAAGCATATGCAAAACCCAAAATCCATTAATGACAAAAACTCTCCCCATAACAGGAGGAGGAGAACCTCCTTAATTTGATAAAGCGCTCTCTGCAAAAGCAAAGAAGTCTGTGCTCGTCACTCATTAAACTTAGTGGTAGATGGCTACCAAATGCAGTAAGACAAGAAAAAGAAATAAAAAGCAAACAGATTGGGAAGAAAGAAACAAAACTGTCCCCACTTTCAGATGACACGATTGTAGAAAATCCCCGGAAACCTATGAAGAAAAACCTCTTAGAAAGAATAAGTGAGTGGAATGAAGTCCCAAGATACAAGGTCAAATACAAATGTCAACTGTATTCCCATATGCCAGTCATGGACACCAAAATTTAAAATACAACACCACCTATAATTGCTCAAAACTCATGAAACCCTGAGGTGTAAATCTAAGAAAACCTGTACAATACTTGTCTGCTGAAACCTACACAACACCGGGGAAAGACATCAGAGAGATCTGAAGAAGAGATCTCCCACATTCATGGTCTGGACAACTCAACATAGACAAGACGTGACACTTCTCAAACCGACGAACAGGTAGACTGCAATTCCACACGAAAACTCGGCAAGCTTTTGGCAGATATAGGCAGTATTATTCTAAAACATACAGAAAGGGAAAGGAACAAGAATGAGTACAATAAACTCAGAAAGGAATAAAGTGAGAGGAGTCCGTCTGCCTAATTTCAAGACTTACTATGCGGTGACAGTGACTGCGCTGTGTGCTTCTCGTGGAGGGACGGGCAAGCAGATCAGCGGACCTCAACGGAGAGCCCAGATACAGGCCCACACGCAGCCCAGCGGATTCTGGACAAAGGTCTAGCAGCAATTCAGCGGAGGAAGGACAGCCTTCGCACGGAGAGCGGTCAAGCAAATGGACATCAATAGGCAAAATGATGACCATCACCTTAGTTATACAGAAATGTACTCAAGACGGATCAGAGATGTAAGTGTAAAATGTGAAACTATCAAGCTTTCAGGAAAACAGCATTTTCTCAGAGGAGGACAATCTTCGGGGTCTAGGACAAGGCAAGCAGCTCTCTGGCTGCATGTCAGAAACACAAACCACGCGCAGAAGACCTGGGTAAACTGGACAGAGCTCTTGGTGGTTACAAGGAGGAAAATACAAACCGCAGATCCGGAGAAAATGCTCGCAAACCGTGTAGCTGACCGAGGACTAGAGGCGATAGGGAAAAGAACTCCCGAAACGAACAGTTCGGTTAAAGCATGAACAGAAGATGGAAAGAGACGCTTCACAAAGGACAACAGCCAGAGAGCTGATCGCCACGGGAAAGACGCTCAACCCCATCGCCAGTAACGGAACGTCCGAGCAGCGAGGCCTCACCCCACACCTGCCCAAACGGCTAAACCAACACCAGACGCTGGTGAAAGAATGCCGAAACCACACTGCCGCTGGGGATAGCGAACGGTGCGGGCTTTCGGGAAAAATGCGGCGGTTTCTTAAAATCTAACTGTGCCACAATCACACGACCCAGCGTTTGCACACAGGGCATTTGCCCTAGAGAAATTAAGGTGCGTGCTCGCCCCAAAACCTACACACCAACATTTGCAGCAGCTTTGTTCACGACAGCCAAAACCTGCCAACAACCCAGACGCCCCCCCAAGGGCTGAGCGGTTGCAGGCACTGATGCGTCCGGACCATGAAACACACACACTCAGCAAGGCGAGGACGGGGACGTGCACGGCATGTCTGCAGCTACGCCCAGGGAGGGCAGCCGGTCCCGAAAGGTTGTGTGCCACAGGATTCCACATTGCACAACTGTCTTGACGACAAAATGGCAGAGATGGAGAACAGATCAGCAGCCACCCAGGCGGGGAGCTGGGGGCAGAGGGAGGTCTGAGGCTAAGAAGGCGCCACACAAGGGATGCTCCGGTGCTGAAGGAAACGCACTGTCTCCGCCGCACAGTTGCCCGTGCCCTGGTCACAGGAAGGCAGTGAGGTTTTGCAGGATTTGGCTGCTGGGGATAAAGGGGGCTACAGGGGGTTAACTACCTCTGTGTTAGTTCTCAGAGCTGCAGTTCTTTAAAATGGAAAAGGTTTATTATTTTTAAAAGCACATGTGGAAAACAGAACAGAAAGCAGTCAAAGAGAGTTACCATGTGACCCAGGACGTGAAATCCCACTGCCAGGCTATGCCGGGACCCGACAAAACCACACGTCCACACCCGCATTCACAGCGGCTGTTTGTAATAAGCAAAGAGTAGCACAGACGTGCACCAGCTGAACAGGTGCACAAAGGGTGGTCCAGGCGCGCAGCAGAACCCCGCTCAGCCACGAGGGCACGAAGCCTGGGCACGTGCTGTGGCACTCACGGGCACACGACACCCAGAGAAAGCAGCAGCGAGGCAGCAAGCGCCGGGGGAAGGACGGCGAATGGGGAGCAGCGGCTAACGGGCACGGAACGAAAATGTTCCCAAGTCGACTGTGGTTACAGCGGCGCCATCCTGAGACTGTAAAAGGGACGGTGTGTCGTACGCTGAAAGCGGGAATCGTACGGTCTAACGGAATGCATCCCGGTACGTTGCTGGAAACATGAAAGCATGCACCGGGCTCTAGGAAATTTTAAAAGCATCCATTTTCGAGTGATCCTCCCTGTGCCCCGCAGAGAACAAGTAAATTATTGAACTATTTAAAAACGTTAGCCTTCTGCCGTCTGCATCTATTTTTAGAAGTGCTCATCATTTCCAGGGAGATTGAAATCGTAATTGTGCAGTGTTCTGAAGGAGCTCTGCAGCGGCCCCTGTGTCCTGGGCCAGGGGTGGGGCGTCGGGGGGCAGCCCGGGGTCCCAGGAAGCCGACACTGCCCGTGCACCCTGGGCCCACCCAGCCTGGCCCAGCCCTGCGGGGCCTCTTCTGGAGGGCATGGTAAGGTCACGGTTTCTGCAGTTGGTCCGCCTGACAGCACCGCCCGCCGGCTGCCCTCGCTCCTGCTGATGCCCGAATGGCAGCAAACGTTGGTGCCACCCCAGGGGTGGTGGGGTTACATGAGTGAGCCCAGGGCCCCACACGGGAACCCCACAAAACGGGGAAATGCCAACGCCCTCCTGTTGGCTCAAACGCAGCTGGAAGAGCCCCACGCGGCAGCTCCTTCTGGAGTGGGGAGTCTGTGGGTCCCCCCGTGGAAGCAGGCGTTCAAACAAAAGCCCGTGCCCGTAGGCTCACAGCAGCACGTCCACGGCAGCCACAAGGTTGAAGCCACCAAAGGTCCATCGGCCGACGGATGGAAAGCAAAGTGTGGGCCATCGGCGCAAAGCAACGGGACGCAGCCCTACAATGGAAGGGGGCCCAGATGCGCACTGCGGCGGGGGACGCGTGCCCACCTGCTGCCCCCAGAGAAGCCGGACAAATGATCTCGCGTCACACACGCCGCAGACACGGATGTTCATAACAAGCGCAGCCACACGGGTGGAAAGCGGAACGGGGGCTGCCAGGGGCCGGGGGAGGGGACACAACGCGGGACAGCGGACGGGCACGTGCGATGGGCAATTGGTCACGGGACGTTTCCCTCCACGACCGCCAACTCCCAACAGCTCACAAAGGTTCAGAATCCACTTCCTGGAGTCCGGGGCTGGGGCAGCTGGAACCAGGGCAGAAAGCCAACCTTTCGGGGGTGGGGACAGAGGAGAAAAATCTCCCAACTTCCGACCCCACTGGCCTCCCGAAGGAGACTTCCCACCACCTGCCGGAAGTGGCCAGGGTGGGCGGAATCTCCCTGTGGTCGACACCGTAGCGGAAGCGCAGCTGGCAGAAGCCTGACTTTATCCGATCGCCTGCTCCTCTGATAAGCAAACCGAGGCCGGGGTCACAGCCAGGACCTGAGAGAGGGCCCCTGAATGTCCCTTCTGCCTCTTCCTGCCCTGCCTCGTCTCCCTCCGAGGGAAATCCCTTGTCGGGAGAGCAGGACGGAGCACGAGGGTGGCCGTGGGCCAGGGACCACGCATGCCTCCAGCACGTTCACAAAATGCGCTTGAATCTCCCGTGCCTCCAGCCCTCACCAGACGACAGGGCGGTCACATCGGCTTACTCACGGTTACCGTGTAAAATTACTCAGGAGCCACGTTGAAATATTAATCGTGCCTGCACCGTGACCAGTCAAAGCCGGAAACCTGACCTGGCAACGCTGTGGGGTGCGCGGGAGCCTTCCGTGATCCGAGGGCAGGAACAAAGGAGCAGCTGGGAGGGACAGGGCAGGCTCACAGACCCGCACCGGGGTTCCCTCCCGGCTAACCCGCTCCTCCTCCCTGGCCCTTCCATCCGGCAAAGTCCTCTCCCAGGCACCCCGGGCTTGGTCCTTCCGCTCGCTTTGGCCAAGTCAGCAAGAGCAAAGCATCGCAGAAATGTGGCGCAGGAGGGCTCCGCACCTGGCCTCTCCCGGTGCCCTGGGGAACCCCGCGGCCAACGGGAGATCCAGCGGGGCTAGGCTGCCGAAAGAGACCAACAGCCAGTCGACCCCCAGACACGGAAGGAGGCCTGCCCACCACCGGGCCACAGGTGGACTCGGCAGATCCCAGGAACGGTCCAGCTGAGCCCTGCTCAAATGACCAACTTCCAGACTCGTGAGATAAATGAGGGGCCAACAAATGACTGCCTGGCCCACGGCTTGTTTTTGTAAATAAAGTTTTATTGGAGCACAGTCATGCACATTCACATACCTACTGCCTTTGACTGCTTTTTTTGTTACAAAGGCAAAGTGGGAGAGAGACTCAATGGTGGGCAAGTGTCAAATATTTACCATCCAGCCCTGAAACAGTTCTACCCCAAGGCTTACAGGGGCTGGTTATACAGCAGAGGTCAGGTGCCGACACAGCCCTCGACCGAATCGGGGGTGTTGCTTTGCCTCGACCTACAGGGGGGTGTTGCTTTGTCTAGTCTCAGGTCAGGAAACTCGTCACCTGAGGGATCGAAACAAAACGCCAAACCTCACTCACAGACCCTGACGGTTGCCAGGAGCGGGGGGTGGGCGGTGGGCAAAGTGGGGGAGGGCGGTCCAGAGGCACGAACGTGCACGTATACGGTTATAAGGCTTGGGGACATAATGCACAGCAAGAAATAAAATAAACTGATTAGTGAAGCCACTACAAACACAGAGTTTATTCAACGGGACGGCACTGTTCATAGAAAATGCTTAACGAAACTTTATGTACTAGGATGTCACGAAGTAAGCCTTGTAAAGGGTCATTTTTGCCTTAAAAGGTGGACCACCATGTATCCGTCCAGATGGCCCGTTAGCTCGGAGGCATTTCCTTTCTCCAGGGAAAGCACTAACCCCTCCCCGGGCCACGGACCGCACAGCCGGGGGGTTCCGGCGGCCGCCCGTCCCGATGGCCGCAGGGCAGCGAGGACACCCCAGCGCGGGGCAGAAAGCTGGCTGGAATTCTAGGGCCAGCAATGAGTGTTAAATACGACTACCACTATTCCCGGACTTGAGGTAAGAACCTAATTCGTTAGGAGAGTAAAATCCCCGAAACTGTCTCAGTCGGGGGGCAAGCCACCAGGCTGCGGGGGCCCGGGGTCCGGCGTGAGACCCACTAGGACGCCGGCTGGGGCTCTGGGCACCAACTTTCCGGACCCCCTGCCCTCTCGGGGCTGGGAGGGGCACTGAGCCTCGCTCTGGGGTGGACACTGTGGGGATGGAGGTTCTCACGCCTCCCACTTCCCGCCTCCACTGAAGACTCTTGGCTGCTAAACCACAGGAAAGTCATCTGCAGGAAAGGGGGCTCTTCCTGAGAACCAGACAGGGAGCTGGCAGGTACACGAGGCGGAGGGCCTGGCGGGCAGGGGACAAGAAACAAGGAAGTCGATTTCACCCCCGTTAAGGAATGCTACAAACCACCACTGTCCAACAGCCGTGTAACTCGGGCCCCAAATGTCACTTTAAAGGGTGGCCACGTTTCTAAAATCAAAGTGAAAGAAACTGTTGAAATCAACATTCATGCTATATTTTGTTGAAGCCCATACACGCGAAATGTTATGATTTCCACGTGTGGCACTGGCCACGTTTCAAGTGCTTGGTGGCCATGCGAGGCGAGCGGCTGCCGCACTCTGTGGCACAGTTAGAGACGGGACTGCTGGGGTGAGCCTGGGTCCCCTCATCAGGGGACACGTGTGCCCAGACGCTGAGGCATGGAGGGGATCAAAACAAGAAAAACAAATGAAAAGCAAAACATGGCGATGGGAGAAGAGATGGCAGGAGGCGGGGAGGTGAAAGACGCACTCGAGGGCCTGGACCACACCCAAGGGTGACGCCAGTCTGTGCCGAGGGCACACGCAGGCCAAACCGGATGGGAGGTATATCCAGTAGACGCAAAGAGTGTCCACAAATCAGCAAAAAGCAGACAAACGACCCAACGTGAAGGAAATGGGATTCGGGAAATTTGGGACAGGGACTCGGTGGATCCAAGGAAAGGGAAACGGACGGAAAGCCCGGCCCCGCCCATCAGGTCCAGCCCGGCGGCTGGCCGTGACCTCTGTGAGGACCCGAGGCTCTCACGCCACGAGGGTGGGACCGCAGCGTGGCCCAGCCCCTTGGAGAGCAAGCCGGGGGGATATCCGTGAAAGTGGGACCCCCGTCCCCCAGGCCGCAGACCCTGGGAGGAGCTTCCCCGGATGAGCCTGTCCCTGCAGCACGGGCTGAAAGAGAACCAGAAAACAGCCTCGGACTCGCCGGGTTTAGCGGTCCATGGAATATTACACAGCAGCGAAAATGCACGCGCTGAGAGCTCAGGAGGAGACGGGACCTATGAATAGCTATTAGCAGCTACGAATCACAGTACCACTGAGGCAGGGCTTCTGGGGAGCAGGCATGCCCTCGCCCGCCTGCCATCCGCCTTCCCCCTTCCCCCTGCCTGGGCCGCCCTGGGTCCCGCTGGACCAGCAAACATGCCAGGATGTCCGCAGCTCATCAGACGGGAAAACAGCACGCGGCTCGGCCGGCCCACATCTTGGGTCGTGAGGCAATCGGTCAGAAAGCACCCGGTTAGGTAACGTGCTCCGGTCTACGGGAAACATTCTGTCCTCAATCCAGCGCTAAACCCGGGCTGAACCCGCACAGGCGAGGCACCAGGTTCCCGGGAAGAAGCACCTGTCCTGGGGCACCCGGGTGGCTCAGTGGGTTAAAGCCTCTGCCTTCGGCTCAGGTCATGATCCCAGGGTCCTGGGATCGAGCCCCGCGTTGGGCTCTGCTCCGCGGGGAGCCTGCTTCCCCCTGTCTCTCTCTCTCTGCCTGCTTCTCTGCCTACTTGTGATCTCTGTCTGTCGAATAAATAAATAAAATCTTCAAAAAGAAAAACCAAACCTGTCCTCCTGGAGGACGGGAATGCTGGCCAGGAGAGGAATCAGAGGCCACAATTTCTCTGACCTAAGGGGGTCACCCCTGCTTGGTTCCCAGGCCTCCTTCTCTCCGCTAGGTAAAGCAAGTGGGCAGGACGGTCTCAGTTTTGGAATCCTAAGACCAGGTGGGCCTTGCGTCGGTCTTTGCTTTAAAACGTATCTTTTTAAAGTACTTTTTAATTTAAATTCACTTAGTTGACTGTGATCTCTGCCTGCCAAATAAATTCACTTAGTTGACATACGGTGTATGACTAGTTTCAGAGGCAGAGCTCAGGGATTCATCAGTCACATATCACACGCCCTGCCCATGACATCACATGCCCTCCTCCTTCATGCCCGTCCCCAGCCACCCCAGCCCCCACCAGCAGCCCTCAGTTTGTTCCCTGTGATTAAGAGTCTCTTATGGTTTGTCTCCCTCTCTGATATTGTCTCACTTTATTTTTCCCTCCCTTCCCCTGTGGCCCTCTGTTTTGTTTCTCAAATTCCCCTTGTCAGGGAGATCACATGATGATTGTCTTTCTCTGATTGACTTATTTCACTGACCCTAACACCCTCTAGTTCCATCCACGTTGTTGTAACTGGCAAGATTTCATTATTTTGATGGCTGTGTAATATTCCATTGCATAATATAGAGCACATATTATTTATCTGTTCACCTGTCAATGGACATTTGGGCTCTCTCCATAGTTTATCCGTTGAGGCCATCGCTACTGTAAACATTCAGGTGCTCGTGCTCTTTCGGATCAACACGTTTGTATCTTTAGGGTAAACACCCAGTAGAGTGATTGCTGGGTCGTAGGGCAGCTCTATTTTCGACTTTCTGAGGAACGTCCACACTGTTCTCCAGAGTGGCTGCCCCACTTGCATTCCCACCGACAGTGCAGGAGGCTCCCCTTTCTCCGCATCCTCGCCAACACCTGTTTCCAGACTTATTCATGCTCCCCGTTCTGACTGGTGTGAGGGGGTATCTCACTGCGGTTTTGAGTTGTATTTCCCTGAGTCAAAGGAGCTTTTTGAAAGCAGGGACTTGAACTGGAACTTGCACACCACGCTCACAGCAGCGGCGCTCACGGCAGCGGCGCTCACAGCACCTGTGTCCGTCCACAGAGAAGCAGATACACAGGACACAATCCATCCACACGGCGGACTATTACTCAGCCTCAAAAAGGAAGCGCTTTCTGACACCTGCCACGATATGCATGGACCTGGAGGGCACAATGCTGAGCGAAATAAGCCAGACATGAGGACAAATGTCTCAGGATTCCACTCACTCGAGGTCCCTAGAGGAGTCAGACTCTCAGAGACCACAGGGGCGGGGGCCGCCAGGGCTGGGGGAAGGGAGTTAATGTTTAACTCCCGGGACAGAGCTTCAGTTTGGAAAGACATAAAGTTCTGGAGACAGATTGGGGTGGGGGGAGGGTGGATTGCACAACAGTGTAAATGTGCTTAAAACCATTGAACGGCACAGCTTAAAAAATGGTTAAGATGGCAAATTTTGTGTTATGCATATTTTATCACAATTTAAAGTATTAAGTGCAAAATAGTGTTTTCACAGCAATTTCATTAAATTCCCCACTTATCATGAGCTGCTTCCTTCATGTCCCTCAAGTCTTTGATCAGGGGCCACCTCCTCCAGGAGGCCCACCCTGACCACCCTACTGAAAAGTGCAACCCGTCCCCCAGCCACCAGGTCCCCGAAGCAAGCACTCCTTCCCTCCTGGACGGCACAGGGGTTCCTGCATCATCTCCCTCACTCAGTGTTTGTTTCCCCTGGCTCGAATGCTGGCCCTCCAAGCAGGAATATGTGTATCTTACTGTTGGATGCTAAGAGTCTAGGGCAACCAAAGAGACCCCTACAGGATGCCTCACCCCAGGACAGCAGAACACATATTCTTCTCAAGTGCACGTGGAACATTCTCGAGGATGGGCTGCATGTTAAGCCATCAAAAAAGCCTCTGTGAATGTAAAAAGGACTGAAATCACACAAAGAACATTCTCCAGCCAAAACAGACTGAAATTACCAGTCAATAAGAGGAGAAAAAATTTAGAAATGTACAAATGTGTGGAAATTGAACAACACACGTCTAAATGACCAATGGGTCAGAGACCACATCCCAGGAAAACGGGAAAATACTAAGAAGGAAAGAAAAAAAAAAAAAACTAGAAAATATCTGGAATGTGTGGAAAAAGAAAACAAAATATGGCAGAGCTTATGACATAGAGCAAAAACAGTCCTTAGAAGATTTTTAGTTGTAAATATCTGTAATCAAAAGAGCAAAGAGCTCATGTCCATGATGATGAAACTGGACAAGGAACAATGAACTAAAGCAACAGAGGAAGGAATAAAAGGGTGAAATGAAAGTAAGAGAAGAGAAAACCAATGAAACCACAATCAGTTTCTTTGAGAAGCTGATGAAACTGGTAAACTTTCAGCTAGACTGATCAAGGAGAAAAAAGGGGGGAAATATTCAAATTGCCAGACTCAGAAATTAGAAGGAGGACATTTCCACCAACTGCACAGAAACAAAAAGGAGGATAAGGCAATGCTGTGGACAATAGGACACAGAAATGGACAGATTTCAGGGAGACAGAAAGTAGCAAATGTGACTTAGGAAGAAACATACCTACAACAAGCAAAACTGAATTAAAACCACACACACACACACACACACACACACACACACACACAGAAAGCACCAGGCCCCGATGGCTTTACTGGTTAATTCTACCAAACCTTTAAGGAAGGATTAAATACCAGTTTATCAAAAACATTCCCAAAAAGTAGAAGAAAACACTTTCCAGTTCATTTTATGAGGCCAATATTACCACAACACCATCAGAAGAATGCTACAGATCAATATCTCTCATGCATATGAATGCAAAACACTGAACAAAATACGAGCGAACTGAATCCAGAAGTTTTATATAGCATTATAAGTCATGACTAAGTGGGATCCCAAGAATGCAAAATTGGTATGACATCCAAAACTCAATTAATGCAACTCCCTATATTAACAGATTAAGGGACAAAAGGGAGCTGTGCATCTCAACAGATGTAGAAAAAGCACTCAGCAAAATCCAGCCCTGCTTCATGATAAAATGCTCAACAAACTAACAACACAAGCAATTTTCCCCAACCTGATCGTCAGCATCTACAAGACACCCACAGCTGATGTCATAAGTAATGTTGAAAGACTAGACGCTTCCTCCTCAGACCAGGAGCAAGACACCGATGTCCTTTCTCGCCACTTGTACTCAACATCATGCTGGGGTTTCCAGGCGAGGCAAGTAAGCACCACAATGAAAGAAAAGCACCCAGGTTAGAGAGAAAGAAATAAAATTTCTGCTATTTGTAGGTGACATAATCTTGTACGTAGAAAATCCTAAAGAATCTACTAAAAAATTAGAACAAACATGATCAGCAAGATTATAGAATATATGATCAATATATAAAAAATGAATTGTATATCTACACACTAATAATGGAACTATTTGAAAATGAAATTAAGAAAATAATTTCAGGGGTGCCTGGGTGGCTCAGTCAGTTAAGTGTCTGCCTTCGGCTCAGGTCATGATCTTAGGGTCCTGGGATCGAGCCCCGCATCGGGCTCCCTGCTCAGCAGGGAGTCTGCTTCTCCATCTACCCCTCACCCTGCTCATGTTCTCTCTCACCCTCTCTGTCTCTCTCTCTCAAATAAATAAAATATTTTTTTAAAAAAGGCAAAATGCATCATACACCTAAATATAAGCGTTAATAGCATAAAACTCTTAGGAGGAAATGCAGGCATAAATCATCGGGACCTCAGGTTAAGCAAATCCTTCTTAGATGTGACACTAAAACAATAAGTAACAAAGAACAGATGCTTTCTGTCAAAATGTAAAATTTCCATCCTTTAAGAAGACTATCAACAAAACGAAGAAGACAACCCAGAGAACGGGACAAATTATCATCATACTATCCATCAGATAAGAAATCTGTACCTAAAGAATTATTAGAACTAAATAATAAAAGGAGCACCCCCCCCAAAAAAAAAATTAAAAGTGAGCAAAAGATCTGAAAAGACCTTTTACCAAGCGAGGTATACAAATGGCCGACAAGCCTATGAGAAGGTGCTCAGAACATTCGTCAGGGAAGAAATGCAAATTACACAAGCAGGGAGATGCCACCTCACACCCTCCAGGATTACCACACTCGAGGAGAGAGACAACAGCATGGACTGGTGAGGAGGTGTGGGAAGGGGAACCCCAGAAGGTGCAGTGGTCCACGCACTGTGGGAAACAGTCTGGCAGGTCCTCAGAAGGTAGAATACCAGGTCCCCCCGTGACCCAGCACTCCTAGTTCTGGGTAGACACCCAAGATCCATGAACACATACGCCCACATGAAAACTCATATGCTGATTCGAAAAACCCAAAAAGCAGAAAGAACCGGTACAGCAGCAGGGATGAGCACAATGGGATGGACCCATAGACACAGTATCGTTCTGCCATGGAAAGGCAACGGGGTGCTGCTATGCGTCCGGACACAGACCACAGATGGACCTCGGCAAGAGCTGAGTGAACGGCATAGTCACCAAAGATGGACACTGCGGGATTCTGTGTCTGTGAGATGTCCAGGCTGCGAAAGTCCACGGGGGCAGAAAGGGGATGAGTGGCTGCCGGGGCCAGGGAACGCACGTGGGAAGCAGGGAGCGAGGACAACGGGACCTCAGTCCCGCAAGGGGCTGGATGAGGAAAGCGTTCTAGAAGTCCGCGTATGGATCGGGGCTGCACCACCCCACGCACGCACCGAAGACCACAGAAGTACATACTTTAGAGGGCGGTCCGTAAGACGTATTTATCATAGCTTGATAAGAATACTGTTCTTTTTAAGATTTCATTATTTCTTTTAGAGAGAGACAGAGAGGCAGTGAGAGCAGGGAGAGGGGCAGAGGCAGAGGGAGAGAATCTCAAGCAGACTCTGTGCCGAGTGCAGAGCCCCACACGGGACTTGATCTCGAACCAAAGTCTAGAGTCAGACCTTTAACCAAGTGAGCCACGCAAGCTCCCCCACACTTTACTTTTTTAAACAAGTCGAGGACAGTGCCTGGCACGGTGCATTCATCAGCCATGCATGCCCCAGGCCCTAGGACACACGACACACAGGATAGACAAGGGGTGTCCTGGACTTTCTTCCAGGGGAGGGAGGAGGGTGACGTGCATGGAAACCAACTCACAAAACCATGAGTTTCGGCCTCGGTGCAGGAGAGAACCAAGGAGGGGACAGTTGTCCAATTCCACATGGGGTCTCCTACCCTCCAGTGCCTCCTACCAGCCCTGGGACTTCTTCCCACGGAGGCAGCAGGAAAGAGTCCTGCTATAGGGTCAGCAACACATCCTCTCCCCTGCAGAAGGCGGCCCCCTCCCGCTGAAGCCTGGGGAACTGTGACTCTCCCCAGGGCGTGGCAGGGGGGACTCACAGGTGTAACAATCCCAACCCTTGGCCTGGGGGCCTTGCGCATTCATGCTTTCCAAGAACCAATGCCCCACAGCACTCACCATCAGCCATCCTGAGGGACAGTCTCCTCCCAGGGCCTCCCACCCCCATCCCCGCGGGGAGGGCATGAGCCGGAGACCCGGTCTAGAGATGTTCGGACACCATGACGAGTTCAGCCGAGGCCTACCTGTTACCCACGGTGTAAAGCAGCTACTGAAGTTTGCAAAGACACATTAGGGTTTAAATGGGAACGAACCAAAAACCGAAACCAGAACTTAAACCACCCTTAACCCCAGGGCCCAGTCCCCAGTTCCGCCTCCTCGAATGGCACAGATACGGGCAGGGAACTCCTATCGTCCCTTCCACAATGAGTGACAAACATCTCTCCAAGCTTGGGGGGGGGGGGACAGGGCAGCGGCAGACAGCGGTGGGGCCCTGCCCGCAGAGGGTGTCAGCTCCCTTTTAAAAGCTGCGTTTGCTGCCCTCACCTCACTCTGCCAGAGATGACTTGGAGGTTAGCAGGGAAGCCAAGTGCTGGACCTTCCCCGGGGCCCAGAGAAAGCACCTCTATCCCCCAATGCCCCCAGGGAGCACTCGCCCCTCCTCTGCCCCACCCCCCCCATCCTGGGCCTCCCTGGAAAACCTGAGCTGCTGGTCCTGAGCAGCTGGTGCACAGGACAATGGATTCTGTGATCCCCGGGGCTCAGGCGGCCCTCTGGCTCCTCCTCTAGCGAGGGCCCCAGAAGGAGCACCAGGAAGGGAGAGGCCAGGCCAGGACCAGCTGCCCCGCCCACACAGGGGGTGACAGGAGCTGCTCCTCCAAGGTCCCAGGGACTATCTTCACCCCAAAACCCCAAACAGCCTTCAGGGCTGCCGTGGCCCCTGCCCTGGCTAAGGCCTGGGCGGACGGAGGACCAAGCCAGCAGGCTGGGATGGCAGACAGCAGGACGCCTGACTGGCCGTGTGCTCGCGGCCTGCTCTCCGAGCTCCCCGTCTACCACCTGGGAGGTCACACGGTGGGGGGCATGTCCGTGGCCCCCACACTGCCTCCTCCCAGCGGCTCTGCCCGCTGGTTCCTTGCACACATGGACACCCTCACGGGGATCCGAAAACGGCCTTCTCACCTGACCAGTGTCGGCAAAGGAGCCGCCTGGGTCCCCAGCTGCCATCCCCACAGAGATGAGCTTTTGGTGACCTCAGACACCTTCAACCAGGTACACCTTTCATAGCAAAGGACCCTGCCCCTATCAGACCCCGGTGGTGGACCGAGCCAGCTGCCTGCTTCCCCTGAGCCTGGATCCCACCGCCCTAAACTCCGCAGGGACCCCCCTCCCGATGACCCCCGGCAGCCCCCGACGAAACTTCACAGATGCAACCTAAACGGCAAGAAAAAGGACAGTGTTGCTGGAAACATCCACCAGATGACCGGGCAAAGCCAGCTTTCAAACTCACACCCGGTCCAAGTGCTGGTCCCAGGCCTCTTCCGGGGGTCCTCAGTGTGTGGCCCAGGGAACCCTGGGGGTTCCCCAGAGCCCTTTCAGGCCTCTGTGAAATCAAACCGTCCTCCCAGCAACACTGAGACACAGCATCTTCCTGCTCTCAGCCCTCCCACGTCGGGGGGGTTTCAGGAGCTGCACGCGAGGGCCGTGGCTTCAGGCTCAGGGTGGAGGCAGGCCCAGGAACCCAGCCGTCTTCTGCGAGGCCACACTCTAAAGGGACTTTGCAAAAATGTGAGTCGTGCCCTGCATCTCACCGAAGTTCTTCTTGTTCTGGAAAACAGCTGTTCTCCGTAAGAATGTTATTGACATGAACATGTATGGGTTTATGGTCATCATTTTTAAAGGCATGACTATTTAAATAGTTTTACTTCTCTGAAGTTTCTAATAGGACACGTACTGGAAGAGACGATGCGCACGAACCGAAAGCTCTCTGGGGTCCCTAAAGAGGGTAGAGTGGTCCTTAGACCAAAAGTTTGAGAACCCCGCTGCACCCCCGGCCCGTGCAAGTCTGTGTGGCAGAGCGAGCGGCCACACAACCTTCAGCTGTTAGGTAAATGCCCTGGGCCTTGGGCACCTGCCCTGGAGTTTGGGGGTGATGTCCCAAGGGCCCATTCCCCAGGGCATCGGCATCTGCATCTGGAACGCACTTAGGGACCAAGGAACCCCATGCTCTCACTACTGCCAATACTTTCATGTTTTAGCCACTCAGGTGGCCCACCGACAAAGAAACAGAGGGTCCAGGGTGGACCTCGGTGTCCCCACAATGTACCCACTTAACCTGGTCCGAATGCACGTCCATCCCCTGCAACCCAAAGACGCAGGCAGACGGAGGAAGACAGAAGAGCCGCTGTCCAGCGTGAGTCCTGCCAGACTCGGCCCAGAAAGCCCCGCGGGTCACTGGGCTGGGAACCCGACCGATCCCTGAGGCCAGGCCTGAGAGCAGCCCGAGGGCTGGCCCATGTCTGAAAACCTCAGAGTGAGGCCAAGAAAGAACAGGCCAGGGCATGACCGGCTCGGGGCTTCGTGGAGCTGACCCTGCGTGCAGGAGGGAGAGTCTGGAGCCACCGGGGCTGGCCGGTTCCGCACAGGTGATGCTGTCCAGCCAACGCGACCTTTTCAACAACCACCCCCACCCGGTGACTCCACATCCAGAGCCCCTTCAGGACACGGAGACCCAGGTCCTCTCCTGGGGCTCGGTCTGCCTGGGGCCCTGCTGGAAGCAAGGGCAAATGCATGCAGCTGGCCAGGCCCCCTGCATAGAACACCACAGAAGTCAGGAAGGAGAAAGATTGGGGGGGGGGGGGGGGCACAGAAAAGGTCTGAGCGGTGGCAGCCGTGCTGTGTTCTTAGGGATGCAAGGGTGAGACAGCATCGGAGGCCGCTCTGCCCCCACAGGGCATTCCTGCTCCCCAGGGTCCCAGGCTGGCCTTCAGCTCTGCTCAGGATGTGGGACCCTCTCCCTGGGCCCAGGCCCTCCAGGACCCACCTGGCAGCTGCATCCTGCCCCTCTGTGTGTGTGCCTGGAAAGCACCTGGACCTCTGTCCAGACTCCCTGCTCCTCCCCGCCCCACCCAGGAATCTGGGTGCAGTTTCGGGATTTCTCAACCCAGGGAGCAAGGGGTCAGAACCCCAAGGAAGCACACTCTGGAGCAGGACACCCAGTGTGCAGGACGTGGAGCGCTCGGGTGGCAGGCATCATTTGTCCCTACGGCCACCTAGGTGTCCCCACTGTCCCCAGGATGGGACTCGCCAGCAGGAACCCTGAAGGTAAGGCGATATCCAGCCCATTTCTTGTCCCCCACCCCAAGTAGACCCACCACAAGGGGCCAGTCTGAAGGGAACGTGTCTCCAGATGCTGCTCAGGGTACAAAGGCCTCGGGGTCCCCCTTCCCCAGCAGCCCCTCCCACCTTCAGTCCCCTGCAAAGCCCCAGGGGTGGAGTGGGAGGAGCCGCGGGGGAAGGGTTCCCCACACCAAACACAGGAAGGTGGCTCAACCAAGTCTCTAATGAACACACCAGAAACACACACCACCGGCCGGCGGAGAGGTGCACCCCAGGGGGACATTTACAGTGTGCGAGTTTACGGCATTCTGGATCCACACCTGATTTGGGGGGACACTTAGTGACTTGAGGTCCCAGGAAAATTTTTTGAAAGCCAATGTATGTACCTTTCCCTTGTACAGAAACATGCTAGGTCGATGAGCGAAAGACCGAGCGGCATGAAAGTCTATTCCGTTAGGATAACGCTCTTGGGGGCAGTCGCGGCAGACCTCAAGAAGGCACAGGGACCATGAAGGGTCCCAGGAGCTTCTCCACCTGTTTGCCAAGGCAAGGAGGCTGCCCCGTCCCCGGAGCTTCCGACAGCAGAGGACACAGCCGGCTGGCCCGGTTACTTCCGAAGGGCCAGTATTTACCTCCCAGATGAGGCCGTGCAGCCTCTGCAAATATTGAAACCTAGGAAGGATCATTTTAGATGTTGACTTCAGAACGCCTGAGGAGCCTCGCTGGACTGGTGCGGCCAGAATCAGGGGTGGGCGTGAGGGCGTCTAGGGCAAGAGTCCAGGTCCGCTCAGCTTCGCGGAACTCGTGGAACGTTCGGATTTTTCACACAGAATGGCACAGGAAACACAGACAGGGACAAAAAAACAATGCTTTCGGGGAGCTGAGAGGCAAAAAAACTCTTTGAAAAAATGTGTCCGTCTCCCCCCCAACTACTGCCGCCCCAGGGCCTTTGCAGGTCTGCAGTGATTAGCGGCCTAATGAATGGATGCCTCCTACTGAGTCTCCTCGCCACCAGCTCAGGGCTGACCAAACACTGGGCCGCCAAAACCTGCAGCACCGCTCAAAGTGTGCTCCAGGGACTCCTGATGGTGCGGACCCTCTGGGGGGGGGCTCCGAACCTGCCTCTCTAGCCTCAGCTGGAATTTCCAGGGAGTCAGCCAGGAGCCCCCTGCCCCAAGGTCCAGCATTTGAAATCTGCAGTTTTCACATTGGGAGTTCATGGCCTCATTCAACGCACACACCCCTCACCGAGCCACCCTGAGAGTCCTTGGCAAACCCCACAAGGACAACTTTCCAACACTGTCCCCGGCGGTCACCGGGTCCTACCCGCTCCCAGCACTGACACCGGGTATAGCCAACCACCGGCAGCTGTGCTCTCCACTGCAGCTGAACGCAAGCTCCCAGCAGCCCCACGGGCCTTGATGGGCTCTGATTCCCAGAAAGAGACACGGGTCCCCACCCCGAGCTCTGCACTGGCGCTCAGATCTGCCCCAGTACGGGGCCCACCTTCCCCTTCCCCCATTAAGACTGGAAATCCCTTGAGGGGAGAGGAAGGCTCATAGCAGATGCTAACTCATCCCCCGAAGACTGACTTGAGGCAGTGACAGTCACATCCCACAGTCACTCCAAAACAGTCCTTGAATCTGTTTCCAAGGAAAATAAAAGGGCCTATCACATCAAGAAGTCTGAGCAGAAACTCCAGTTTTCATTCACCGACTGTGGCTCTCTTCCGCAAGCAGTTACAAGAAGAGTAATTGTCTAACCAGGTGAATTTTCCTGCTGGGTCCTCTGCTTGCCCATGTGGCAGGCGTGGGGCAGGGCAGGGGGGGGTGCGAAGGCTGGGCTCGCAGTCCCTGCTGCCCCACTCCCTAGCTGTGTGGCCTGGGGCCAGGCTTCCCTCCTCTGAGCTTGGGGTTCCGGGTCTACAAAAGGAGAAGCCCGCACAGCTCTCTCTCAGGAGCTCTCTGAGGCCTGACTGAGGTCATCCATAACAAGACACAACGGCTGTCCCCCACCGTGGTTGCTGGCACTTAGGGGTTCCCTACCTTTGGGACAAGAACGAGACCATTTCAGCCGACGTCCCAGTGCAGTGCAGGCAAAGAAATGACCAGACGATCCAGACCTCCTACAGGTGTTTCTATATCCCTCCATATCGGGCTGGGGTCCCTCTCTGTGCCCTACAGCACCCAAAGGTCACCTCTATCACAACCCCTGTCCCACTGTGCATGACCTGGCCCGCCCCTTCCCGTCCCCCGCCGGCCTGTAAGTTCCCTGCGGTGGGGGGCGAGGGGTGGGCAGCCCCTGTGCCCAGCTCCCGGCCTCCTGCTCAGGGCAGGGTCTCCGATGCTACACACGGAGACAATCTGATAGACCCCAGATCACCTCAGACTGTCGGAGAAGAGCAGGCCCCTTCCTGGGCGGCAGGGTCAGGTGCTCCGGGTCACAAGAGTCACAAACCCCGGGGCCCTTCACCCAATCAGCCCATCCTCCTTCAATAAGCACGCGGGGAAGGGCTGGGGATTCCAGAGATTTTTTAACTGGATTTGGTTTGGGGCTTTCCCCCCCACCTCCCTGGTCAAAGCAGAGAATTCAGCAGGCCCTTAGATCACTTTGAGGAAAGAAGATCAAAAATGTCCCCGTCCCTCCTCTCGCCCCTGCCCCCGGGGCTCAGGACAATTGGAGGCTTCGGGGGAGGCTATCAGGGACCATCTCCCTGGGGCTTTTCCGGCCACACCCCTCCCGGCCTCGGGCTCCCCAGGACGGTTTCTCAGCCTCCGCTGGGGCTGGGCCCAAAGTTTGCACAGCAGGAGCTGGGAGTTCCTGAGAAATGAGAGTTCAGGGGTCACGGGGCTAGGATGCGAGGGGGGGAGCGGCTTCACCCCCAATCTTCCTTTGGAGCAGGAGGCAGGTCTTGGCCTCCTTAGCAACTCAACTCCCAAAACTGACCCCCCTCTTGGAAAGCCCCCTTCCTCACCCGGGATGACAAGGACACCAGAACTCCATAAATCAGGGCTCCGACCGACTCACGAATAATGACACTCAACTAAAGAATTACTTTTCTATAAAAATCCATTTTTCCTTGGGGCGCCTGGGTGGCTCAGTGGGTTAAAGCCTCTGCCTTCAGCTCAGGTCATGATCTCGGGGTCCTGGGATCGAGCCCCGCATCAGGCTCTCTGCTCTGCGGGGAGCCTGCTTCCTCCCTCTCTCTCTGCCTGCCTCTCTGCCTGCTTGTGATCTCTGTCTGTCAAATAAATAAGCAAATAAATCTTTAAAAGAAATCAATTTTTTCTAGGGTTTTCCTGTATACCGGTGGACTCTTTCATGTTTTTTCAGTGCCAAGCTTTTTCTTCCAACTTGCCCCCCCCCCCCCCCCCCCCCCCC